>JAJOOR010004952.1:0-17478 GCA_036250505.1 Solanum acaule | reverse complement strand
TCGTTGAGATGTACTTCTTCTTTCAAGTGAAGCTTGGGTTGACTATTCCCTAAGCTTGGTGAGTACTCAAGATTCGCGGACAAATCATTATCCATTTTTGCTTCTATTGTACTTTCTATGTTTGAGACTTTATTGATGTAAAGGGCATTTGACCCTATTTGTATTCTCTATTGTACTAGATGGTGATTGAGACAAGTCTAGACTCTTATTTTCGTTTATGAAAAAGAAGTTGACTTCGATTGTAAAAGTTTTAAATCCCGCATCATTTCTATGACTTTATGTTTATGATTATGCTAAGGGCTTGTATGAGACCCCTTTGGGTCAAGTATGCCGTGTTACGTCTAGGGAGTACCCCTGGGTCGTGACAGTTTCCTCCTTAGTTTACCTTTCTCTTGCTTTAGGCTTCAGGTTTTTGAACCTCAGTTTGCGAGCTTGTTCGAGTCTACCTTTCATATTTGATGTATGGTCAAGTACCACCTTTGTTCGCATTTTAAGCCTTCAAATTTTCTCCAAGTCTTGACACCTTCGGCGATGGTCAACAAGTTCACCTTTTGCATCCCGCAAGTCACCGTTCCTTTTTGAGTTTGCCGACCTGCCTCAATTAATTCAAGTGTTGAGCACTGTCAATTTGGGCAAGGTCATGCCATTTGGGCAAGGTGATGCCAATTGGGTGATCCGCCCTTCTTTCTAGGCGATCAACAATGTGGAGTTTACACTTTTTTTCATGTTTTTGTCATTCTTGCATTTTCTCTTAGCCTTCGTAGCTACGAATCATCAAAATATCATTAGAATATGATATAATTAGGCATTGAGGACACTAATTATTGAACTAAATAGGCCTCAAATGAGCGTAAGTCTACCACTCATCATATAGCAGGAATCAATTCCCTCACTATAGAGGTGTGACAACCGCTATAGCAGGTTGCAAGAAAGTAGAGACTCGAAAATCCTCCCCAAAGCCCCCATTTCGCAACACACCTTCAACCCTTGACGTTCCAACCTAACTCATTCACGCCAATATCGTTATTGGGAATTCTACTCACCTGAATTTACTTCTGAATAGTCCTATGGATTTCTTAACGCCATAGCTACTAAAAAATCCAACCCAAGCTTAGACATTGTCCCCAATCCCTTCCTGGATTTTCCTAGACCTCACCTTGCTCAAATTTTGTCTAAGACTGTCATAGCCTAAGATATTTAAGTTACTAATCAAAAAGTTTTCTGACCCAAATCTTTCACTATTGGTCTATCCATAATGATCGGAAGGGATCATTACAAATAGCTATTGATTTGAATTCAAACATAAATGAATCTTCCAAAATCTTCTATCATAAGAAAGTTCTCAAATCTCCAAGTACAAGTTTATCTCCACGGTTACATTGTTGTAGAGAATGTACTTAGAATTTTATAAAGGATGATTTTGATTTTGTCAAACTTCAAAAATCTATTAGTACTTCTGAGTAAACATTCACAAAAATGCCATTCGAGAAAATTTGGCAAGATCGATCGGGCTCGCATAATGATTCTACGATATGCCGATTTGTAACTCCACCTTAGCGATTCGTCTTGTTCGATTAATTTTTCCCTTTAGGCAACTATGATTTTGGGACTAGGACTTTCCTAAGACAATTTGGCGATACGCTGAATGATCTTTTGTATCGCCAACCTTTGGAGCATTGATGAAATCTGAATTGTCATTTTTGACGAACCGAAAGAAAGTTGATGATGCGTCGAACTTGTTAGGCAATGCTTAGTGAATACTTGACTCGTTTCTTTCTTCTGTTGTTTTCTTCCTCTACCATTCGACGTCAAGGAACACTTAGAATTCTTCAGTTGAAACATAAGCACATTATGATTAAAAAAAACAAAAGAGGTACAAGTAGGTATTAAGGACATTGCTTTTTATGTGAAAGATGCATGCAATAGGTCACAAATCCTCGACTCATTAGAAATATCCACCATCCTTAATGGATAATTTGCATGCTAACAATTATGGGGATTATCTATTGGAAAGGGGAAAGTTGGGTCTCACTCGAATATGTTTAATAGTTGTTCTAATAGGTAGGTTGTACATATTGTGTCTACATCTTCTAGTACGTACGTCTGTAGACTATAATGGCGCAGCCACAACTTATGCCTTTGTAAATTTTTGTTATATATGATATATAATTTTTTCTAACAAGAAAATAATGTTTCAAGGGATATATGTTTCTACCATGATTTAACGAGAATAGATTTAATTTTTTTTATTCAATTTATTTAGGTTTAGTGAACTTCTTAATGTTAGATAATACACCCTAAAATTATGGAATTTTACACAAATCTCTTAGGGGTCGTTTGGTAGGCCACATTAAAACAAATAGTCCTTGTATTATGTATGGTATTATTTAGTACTATGTTTGGTAGGAATTTGGGCATATGTATAACTAATCCATGGATTAGTTATACCTCCTACATGGTATTATAGGTAGTATTACTAGTACCTTCCATTTGGAGGTATTCGTAATACATAGGATATAATACGATGGGGTAAGTCTATGTAAAGACAAAAATATCCCTCAAATCATTTTAATTATTTTGTTTATTTTATTGATTTTATGTTTTATATTTGTACTAATAAATTTATTTAAATAAATTAACTAACAAATTATTTAGAGAGAGTTGTTTGTTACTAAATTAATACAATATTTGAAATGTGAGTTGTTTAACATTAACTAATTAAAAAGGTAATATATCACCATAGGATGTTTGTGATCTTAATCGAATGTATAATATATATATATATATATATTTGTGTGGTTTTCTAATTATTTTTATTTTGAACAATTTATATAATTGCATACATATTAAAACTGCAACTTGTAATTTTTATGTGTAAATGTAGATGGTTTATTCAATTTTACTATAGTTTACCGTCTTTTCAATTTTAAAATTTGATAGTTTATCATTTTTAAATTGAAAATTGACATTTTGTAAGTGATAAATGTACTAAGATGACAATTATTTATCCTCAAATAATTTAAGTGAAAAAAAGGCAAACATGACAACAAAATATTTCTTCTCATAGCTATTTAGAAGGTCATAAAAAATTAATATTTTCCGGCATTTATTTACCTTAACCCAATTACATAATAATTCAAAGGTATAATTGGAAAGAAGTTTTTTATAAAGTTTTAATCCAAACACAAGATGAGGTGGGAAACAATGAACCAAACACTTGATAAAAATAAACACTGCATTACTAATCTTTGCACTATTAATCTCTGCATTACTAATCCCAGCATTATTAATCTTTTTACCAAACGACCTCTTAGTGTTAAGAGTTAATTACATCTTATCCTTGCTCTTTTTCAAATTACAAAAATTCCTTAAATTTGGTGGAATCCGGATACATCCCAAAACGTCTCAGTTTTGGACACATCTCTCAACATCCCGATACATCGCATCTGGGTTCAAACACATCACTCAACGTCTCGATACATTGCATAAAGTGATGTATCCGACCGATACATCGTGTAAAGTGATGTATTGTAACGACCCTCTTAGCAGTTTTATAAATTTTAAACATTATTTTATATTAACCTTTTTAGTAGCTTTTATAAATAATTTATGACTTATAAGAATGAGTGACACGATTTTCAGATTTAATAAGGGATTATTTTGTTGCTAATAATAATGGAAAAGAAAAAAAAATAGAAAAGGAAAATAAAAAAAAATTAAAAATAAGGGCACAAGCCCTAAAATGTTGAAAGTCAGCGTAGCTAACGAATTTTTTTTGAAAGAACGAATGGAACAGAGGAAAAATTACGCAGTAGAAGAAAAGAAGAGAAGGAGAGAAAAGAAAAGGAAAAAGGAGGAGAAAAATTGGGATTTTCATCCCAAAGCGTTAAAGTAATGATTTTCGTCTTTTCTATTAAATTTTTATTTGATTTTGAACAGATTTTTAGGGTAGAAACGTGTATAATTTATACTGATTTAAGAAAATATAGGTTTAGGGTTCTTAGAATAAAATCTTAATTTGGGGGTCGAATAACGATCCATTTTAACTGAAATTGTGCATGCGAATTTGTTTAATCATGGGTAAACATAATCTGAGAGGAACTTTCAGATTAGAACTTGGTGGCTCGGGATGACTTTTTGACCCGATTTTCGAGCCAAAATTAAATATAGTTATATGGGTGTCATTAGATTCGCATTTTTATGAGGATTACATATTTGATAGATTGGAAGCACTTTGAAGCCTTATGAAAGAGGAAGACTCAAGTCCCAAGAATTGCTCGATTATTTGAGGCAAGTGGATTTCTAAACCCTTGTTAAGTGTATAGACTTGTGTATTTCCTGGTAGTATGTGTTTGAGAGTAATGGGACTTAGTGATGGGTTGACTTGTCCATATTGAAAAATTCTAATGATGAAAAAGGGGTAATAAAAGGCAATGTGATTAATTATTAGCGTGTGATGTGTTGAGAATGAATTGAAAAGCTTATTGATTCATTGTTGTAACGACCTGATTCCGTCGTTAGAGAAAAACCAATGGAGAAAGAATTGGGGCCAGAAAACATTTTCGTAGTAACTTGAGATTTTCTAGTATAGTCCAAATTTGGATAAAATCAGAGTCATTAAGGTGTAGGGAAATCTGGTAACAATGGGGTGATTTAATTATGATTTTAATTACATGAGTAGTTAGATAAGTCATTAAGGAATCCGCACGACTTTACGGAATTGAATTCGGGTGAGTAGAACTCTCGAAATCGATCTTAGCGTGAATGGTATTTTCTGAGCATCGTTGGTTAAAGGTGTTTTGTGAAATGGGGGTCTTGGAATTATTAAAATAACTCAATGGTTCTGTGCAAGCCGCTGGGGCGGGATTTCTGCCGCCAAGGCGGGGTCATTGTAGCGGGATGAGTGCCGCCATAACGGGACAGACGCGACTTAAGTCGGAAATAAAACCCCAAGAAATGTTTTATTCTGCACTTTTCGACTTTGAGAGCTAAGGAGCGACCCCAGGGGTTTTCTTGACAGTTTTCCACCATTCTTGAGGCTAAAGGTAAGGTTTTTACTCCTCGAATCCGCTTTTCGATCCGTAGAATTTCTTCAGTAATTATCGATGGGGGAGGGTTTTGATCTGTGATTTATGGTGGAAGAAACCCTAATATGGGTATGGGGATCAAGGATTTGGCCTAAGGTTGATAATGTTGATTATAATCCGGGTAATTAGGCCTCGTTTGTATGTTTTAAGACCCCGAACAAGCGGGAGAAATCCGGAAAGGGAAGATTCAAGTGCCATAGGGGATCAAGCTTGGATTCGAGGTAGGTGATGGTTGTGATTCTATGATTGTGTGATGTATGTTTGTTCTTGCTTCATTATGGTACATGTATGTATATGAATGTTACATTATTGATCACACTTGTTGTAAATGAGATAGATGAATGATGGTTACAATAAAATCATGACTTAAATGTATGATCTTGAGGATATACTTGTGATTGTGATTGTGATTGTGATTGTGATGTGTTGAATGGATCGGTTGCCACATTCTGGCATAACTAACTTGGATCAGTTGCCACGTTCCGGCATAATCATTGGATCGGGTACCACGTTCCGGTATGCTAACTTTTTGGGTGTGGGTTCCATGAGAGAACCATTGAATTGGGTTCCGTGAGAGGATCATTGAATTGTGTTGTGTATCTACTTGTGATGAGTTCATTCATATGTAATGATGATTGATATTGGAAGACGGTATATTGCTCTAAATTGATATAAATGTGATATGTGAGAATCGTGAAGTTGTTCATTGTTCGTATATGTTGATGATATTGTATATGTTCAATATGTGCATGTGATTATATTGTTGTATTGACTAATGTATGTTACACTTATTGGGATTGCCGTGTGATCCTACTAGGACACTGTGGTTGTGTACTAATATTGCACTTATTTGTTCTTTGTTGAGTGCAGGACATCTTCAGGCGGCTATTGATAGACTTGAGCTAGGTTACTATTGAGCGTGACCAGATTCAAGGGTGAGCTAGTTCTTTCAGGTTGCCATGGATCTTTCTTTTTTAAGTCCACACTTTTCGGACACAGACTTTTCTTTAAGGTGTTGTTTAGTTTCGGGGTTGTACCCCTTGTTCTTAGACTTGTCATTAGTAGAGTTTTGGTATAATGACTTCACATTCTAGGGGTTGAATTTCCGCATTAGTTTGGTTAGTTATTTGTTTAAACTTTGGAGTTTATGGGAGCTCCTTATTTTTATTGTCATTAAACCTGCTTCTGTGTCTTTAAATGCATAGTTTTTGGTTGAGTTGTTTAGTCTGGGTTGTAGTAATGGTTCTCCCACCGGAGGGTTAGTGTGGGTGTCAATCACGACGGTCTAGGTCGTGACAAAGTTGGCATCCTAGGTTCGTTGATCTCATTGTACCAAAACGAGTCTAGTAGAGTCTTGCAGAACGGTACGATGACGTCCGTACTTTTCTTCGAGAGGCTATAGGACTTTAGGAAAAACTCACTTCTTTCTACTCATTCGTGTTATGTCTTGAATCCAAAAGGTATATGGGTGATACCACTTTCCTCCTTCATTCTATGGTCCGAACTAGAGCAACAAAAAATGGTAACACCACCACTAGCAAGAGAGGATGTGTATAGACTACCGACAGTTGAATAGGGTCACCATTCAGAACAAGTATCCATTGCCTCGGATAGATGACCTTTTTGACCAATTGCAAGGTGCATCAGTTTTCTCTAAGATTGATTTAAGGTCTGGTTACCATCAGTTAAAGATTGAGGCGGTTAAGAATTGGGTTCGACCAAGTTTTATGATTAAAATTAGCAGTTTTTTGGGGCTCGCTAGCTACTATTGTCGCTTGTGGTATAAGTTGAGTCCAATTGGTATCTCAACGAAGTGAACGAGACGCCGTAGTCCCGGCTGAAGGGACACAAGCAAGTTAATTGGAACTGAGAAGGTTCCAATTGGTATCTGGCCTTAGGGGTCGTATAAGGCATAGATGATCAGTAATGGTCATCTATGAGACGAACTAATTAAAGAATTTGGACTTATCTGCAAGTTGTAACTGCTTGAGTGTCGTGAAACTTGTTGTGAAAAGAAAGTCATCACGAGATTAGGTATAAGGGTCTAGATAAATTACGATATGGTTCGTAAGCGAGAAATCTGGATGTGCATTGCAACCAACTGATAACCGTGTGAGAGTCTAGGTGTATCCTGGGATATGTGTGTGGTAGTGTTGAAACGATGTAAAAGGATTCTAAAGTGCGTACTTCGTTGGGTTGACCGGGGGGTAGACAATGATTATCCTAGCTAAAGGGATTTTCTTAAATGCCTAGTTATAGCTGGGAAATCTAGGGGAAATATAGAAAAGAAAGGAACCCCAGAAGTTGTTGGCAGGGGTTCTGTTTCCGTCGGAGCCGTTGGGGGGGATAATCTCGCCAGCGCGAGACCGTCAGTGCGGGATTTCTCCCTCCAAAGCGGGACAGGGCAAGACAGAATCTCAGCCCTGTCTCCCCTATCTTCCCCTAGTCACAAATATGGACCCAAACCGTACCCGAACTAACCCCCGTGATCTAATTCAGTGTTCAGCAATCGAATATAAGTTATAAGGTGTGTTAAAATTATGGAGAAACTGGGCATATGAGGAGGAAATCAGCAAGGCCTTGGAGGCCGGGGAAATGGTAATGCAGGCAGATGAGTAGTACAGCCAGGCGAGGAGGTTGCCCGTCAAGAGGACAGGGCTCAGTTTTATGTTTTTCCGGATAAGACCGAGTTTGAGGGTGTGATACAGTGGTCATAAGAGCTACTTTTTTCTGTGCTCGGATGGCTATTTTTATGTGTGATCTGGGTTCTACTTATTCGTACATGTCAGTTCAATTGCCTTGGGATTGATGTGGTTTGTGATATACTTGATGCCCTCATCCATGTTTCTACCCCAGTTGAAGAGTCAGTCATAGTCACCCATGTATATCGTGTTGTCCTGTTGTGTTTATGGATTTTCAGATTTGGGTTGATTTGGTATGTTGGATATGACTGATTTGATATAATCTTAGGCATGACTTGGTTGTCCCCCTATTATACCGGGACTCTAGAGATCCCCGGTAGGGAAATATTAGAGTGGGAAGGGGTGTACAAGCCTAAGCTAGTTAAGATCATATCTTCCATTTGGGCTAGGAAATTGGTAGGGCAGGATTGTTTGGCGTAATTGTCTCATATTCAGGATGTTGAGGTTGAGTCTCCCTCTATTGAGTCTATTCATGTGGTATCTGAGCTTTAAGGAAGTGTTTCCTACAGATTTGCCTGGTATGCCTCCATATAGAGATATAGATTTCTGCATTGACTTGGAAACTGACACTTGCCCCATTTCCATACCTCCGTGTCATATGGCTCCAGCAGAATTAAGAGAGCTTAAGGATCAAATCCAAGAGCTTCTTGATAAAGGATCATCCGTCCTTGTGTTTCCAAGTGGGGTGCTCCTGTCTTGTTTGTTAAGAAGAAGGAGGGTAGTATGAGGACTGATGATTTTATCTTAATCCATAAGGGAGTAGATTGATACCGGAATGACAAGCTAAGAATAATGAAGGTCTCAATGAGCATACTTGGGTGAAGGAATTTGAAGATTTTAGTAAGAAAGTGTGTATAGCAATTGGGTTAGTCCTTTGAATTTGATGAGTATACCTAAGTTTGAGGTGTCATGTTGATGAAAAGGTTGACTTCGTAGTTATAGCCAGGGCTAACGGAGCATAATGGTAATAAGAGTTCATGGTGGATTGTGATGGGATGCCAATATATAATAAGATTCTTGGTTAAGCAAAATTTGTACAGTAATTACGACTTACGAGTATCTAAGGTTGTGGTTTTCTAATAGTTGGTGAGTAACGTGGTTTCATGGAAAGTTTTAAGAGATGGTAGGACACCACTCGAATAGATTTAAAAGAGCTAGAGTCATGATGAAGAAAAATAGTGGGATGCAATACAACCTTTCGAGAGAGGCGAGAGCAAGAATATTTTATTTGATTGCAAAGGCTAAAGAGATATCTTAGAGGGGTAGATAATTGGGTTCAGAGAAACGTGATTTATTTCGTGTTGATGTGGCAATGGTAATAGTGTCACAAGTCGTCAGATTGGTTAAAAGCTATTGGAAAGGACTTGAGAAAGTAGTGTACAGACATTAGCTCAAGTGTGATGATAAGTGTTTTGTTTTTGTTTTGAGTTTAGTAATGAGTACAATTGAATTGTTAGCGAAAGATATTATAAGATCGATGGAGATACGATCAATGATAAGCGAAAATCCATGAATTCATAAAAATCTTCAAGGTATAAGTTAATGTTGATAGATAAGGGGATTGTGTTATACAGTTGAGTTACAATTCAGATTTTTCATCGTAAGTCTACATTCGTGGTGATATATTTTGTCAAGGTACAAATTTGTAAGGTGAGAAATGATCAATTGTATCAGGTAGTGAACCTTTGAAAGGATTTACACTTGGTTGGAGTCGTAAAGTTTACTACTATTAATTGTGAAGTACCTAAGAAAGGTTTCATTTTTAAAAGTGTTGGTTTATAATAAGGTAAAAGGTCGGAGTGTTTATGATGGTTATTAGTGTTGTGAGTATAATTCACTAGCTATGCTCTAGTGTGTTTTCACTTTTGTGGGTGGATCCCTAGTGGTGGATCAGGGGTACCAAATCATGTAATATTTTCTTGGTTGAGTGGGAAGATTGGGAAGATTTGGTTATTTCGAATGACATAATTGGTGTTGTCTTGGAGTTGTTAAAGTATTTTAGTGGTTCTACATGTACCACCTTGCTTATGAGAATTTATAGAAGAGCTACCATGTGTATTTGTGGTTGTTCGACAATCTTAATATTCCTCTAGTCGTCGAGGTCATGTATCGATTATGTGTGGTTGAATGTGGGGGTCATTAAATCTAATTCTAATGTTTTTAAGGATAATCTACAATCACAATTGCTAAATCTAGCATTTCGATAGTGTTGTTAGAGGGTTTGTATGCTTGGACATATCCTTCAATGAGTATATGATGGATAAAGACCAAATTTTAGTAACTTAAGCTCATGAAAATTTATGTTGTGGGATCGAGATGTTAATAAAGACTATGATTGGTTGGGTATTATGATTGTTTGTTGGTTGGTTCAGGTTCACCTCTAATTGTGGTGAGTCTTGATATAGGATTTTATCATGGTTATGTGAGAAATGATTCGTCATGATGTTTGTGTCAAAGTCCTTGATAACATGTTGCGGACATGCGTACGATCAACTTTGGTGGTTATTGGGAATAGCTTTGTGGTTAGCTAAGTGAACATACAACAATAATTATCACTCGAGTATTGTGATGACTTAATTGAGGCATTGTATGGGAGGATGTGTAGGTATTCAATTGGTTGGTTTGGGGATGGAGATTATATCATAAAGTGAGACTCAGTTTTATTAAATAAGACTTTTTGTATGAGGAACAACCGGTTGAAATTCTTGATCGCGATGTCCGGAAGCTAAGGACATGCGAGACAAGTAGCCCCAGTAATTCAACGATTCAGATACTACTCTACCCTTACTTCAGCTAGTCTTTCCTAGTTGATCACTCGGGGACGAGTGATGGATAAATTGGTATATATTGTAACGACCTGATTTCGTCGTTAGAGAAAAGCCAATGGAGAAAGAATTGGGGCCAGAAAACTTTTTCGTAGTAACTTGAGATTTCCTAGCCTAGTCCAGATTTGGACAAAATCGGAGTCATTAAGGTGTAGGAAAATATGGTAACAATCAAGTGATTTAATTATGATTTTGATTACATGAGTAGTTAGATAAGTCGCTAAGGAATCTGTACGACTTTACGGAATTGAATTCGGGTGAGTAGAACTCCTAGAATCGATCTTAGTGTGAACGGTATTTTTCTGAGCGTCGTTGGTTAAAGTTGTGTTGTGAAATGGGGGTCTTGGAATTATTAAAATAGCTCACTGGTTCTGTGCAAGCCGTTGGGGCGGGATTTCTGCCGCTAGGGCGGAGCCGCTGTAGCGAGATGAGTGCCACCATAGCGGGATGAGTGCCGCCATAGCGGGACAGACACAACTTAAGTCGGAAATTAAATCCCAAAAAACATTTTACTCAGAACTTTTCAATTTTGAGAGCTAAGGAATGACCCCAGGGGTTTTCTTGACAGTTTTCCACTATTCTTGAGGCTAAAGGTAAGGTTTTTACTCCCCGAATCCACTTTTCAATCCATAGAATTTCGTGGGTAATTATCGATGGGGGAGGGTTTTGATCTGTGATTTATGGTGGAAGAAACCCTAATATAGGTATGGGAATCAAGGGTTTGGCCTAGGGTTGATAATGTTGATTATAATCCGGGTAATTAGGCCTCATTTATTGATCCTTGCGTTAATTGTATGTTTCTAGACCACGAACAAGCGGGAAGAATACGAAAAGGGAAGATTCAAGTGTCTTAGGGGATTCAAGTTTGGATTCGAGGTAGGTGATGGTTGTGATTCTATGATTGTGTGATGTATGTTTGTTCTTGCTTCATTATGATACATGTATGCATATGAATATTGCATTATTGATCACACTTGTTGTAAATGAGATAGATGAATGATGGTTACCATGAAATCATGACTTAAATGTATGATCTTGAGGATATACTTGTGATTGTGATTGTGGTGTGTTGGATGGATCGGTTGCCACGTTCCGGCATAACTAACTTGGATTAATTGTCACGTTCCGGCATAACTAACTTGGATCGGTTGCCACATTCCGGCATAATCATTGGATCGGGTACCACGCTCCGGTATGCTAACTTTTTGGGTGTGGGTTCCATGAGAGGGCTATTGAATTGGGTTCCGTGAGAGGACCATTGAATTGTGTTGTGTATCTACTTGTGATGAGTTCGTTCATATCTAATGATGATTGATATTGGAAGACGGTATGTTGCTCTAAATTGATATAAATGTGATATGTGAGAATCGTGAAGTTGTTCATTGTTCGTATATGTTGATGATATTGTTTATTTTTGATATGTGCATGTGATTATATTGTTGTATTGACTAATGTATGTTACACTTATTGGGATAGCCACGTGATCCTACTAGTACACTGTGGTTCTGTACTGATACTGCACTTGCTTGTTCTTTGTTGAGTACAGGGCATCTTCAGGTGGCTATTGATAGACCTCAGCTAGGTGACTATTGAGCGTGACAGGATTCAAGGGTGAGACAGTTCTTTCAGGCTGCCATGGATCTTTCTTGTTTAAGTCCACTCTTTTCGGACTCAGACTTTTGTTTAAGGTGTTGTTTAGTTTCGGGGTTGTACCCCTTGTTCTTAGACTTGTCGTTAGTACAGTTTTGGTACAATGCCTTTCTGGTTCTAGGGGTTGAATTTTCGCATTAGTTTGGTTAGTTATTTGTTTTTGGAGTTTATGGGAGCTCCGTATTTTTATTGTCATTTAAACCTGCTTCCGTATCTTTAAATGCATACTTTTTGGTTAAGTTTTTTAGTCTGGGTTTTAGTAATGGTTCTCCCACCGGAGGGTTAGTGTGGGTGCCAATCACGACGGTCTGGGTCGTGACAATTGTTGATGCTGTATCACGATTGTGTTGTTGTGAATTGTGTATTGTTATGAAAATGGACATCTCCTCGTTATTTGTGTGAACATGTCATTTGCATTGGCTCTAAGACATGGTGGTGATAGGTGGTATATGATAAAAGGATGTACCATTTCGAGGGACGTGACGCACACCACATCAGATACTATTATCGAGGGACGTGTCGCACGCCGTGATGGATTTTATTATCTAGGGTCGTGTCCCACGCCGCGACGGATGCATGTACATATATGTCCCCCTTGGGTCCCGGACTGAGAGACAGCGGGTGTGTATCATTAGGTCAGACATGCATCACTATAATTGACATTGCAGTTCATTGCATTGCACATCTTTATCATTAGTGAACTTGATCTTGTGAGTGCCTTTTTGTGAAATTTGTGATTGATGAATATTGAGCTTGTTGTTGAGGATATGTAATTGTAGAAGTGTTATTGTTGAGTTGTGTGCTATGTAAATTGTTAGGTTGGGCTGGTTTTATGCAGGTTCTAGTTGTGGAAGTTCAGTTGGGGTGTAAGGAGTACTCGTATTCTATTTTCTTAGCATGTGTTTAGAAGTTTACTTGCTGAGTATCGTGTGGTTTGATACTCACCCCTTGCTTTTACAATTTTTGTAGGTTACGAGCCCATATTTTTGTGATACTTTTCATTCTCTTCTTTTTCGAAGCTTCTAAGAGATTTGTGAGGTAGTTGTTTGTCATCTCAGTGGACCTTCTTACTCCTATTTGGATATGATCTTCTTGGTAGGTATGATATGTTCTAGTAGTGGATTTAACAGACTTTCATGATGTGCTACTAATGGTATATGGAAATGGATACATTGATTGTCAAGTTCGAATGCTAACTACTTAAGGAGTTATCAATTGTATAACATATTTGTGTAATGCGATTTGATGTTACATGGAAAATAACTAGCTTGTTACTATGGACGCTTGGGTTAGTTTAAAAGGAAGATTTTAGTGGTGGATTTTTTATACAACATTAATGTGTTTAAGTTGTACGGTGTATCTCAAGAATTTTAACTGAGGACTGGTGATTTCATCTTAAGGTCTAAGAGAGTGGATATATATTGAAATGTCAATCGTATGGGTAAAACAAGTCTCATTGAATATACTTATGTGAAGGCAATTGAGGATTTTAGTAGTAAAGTGCATATGAAATTGGGTTAGTCCTTTGGATTTTATTGGTATAAGTGGGTTTATGGTGTCATGCTGATAATAAGGTTGACTTCGTGATGATGACAGTGACTACTGAGCATAAAGGTATTAAGAGTTTGTGATAGATTATGACCAGAATGCAATTATATGATAAGAATTTTTGGTTAAATGGATTCTCTATTGTAATAACCACTTCCGTGCATCTAAAATTGTGGTTTTCTACTATTTGGTGAGTAGCCTGATCGTATAGAAAGCTGTAGGATGTGTTGAAACACCACTTGAATAGAATTGAAAGGAGCTAGAGTTATAAATGGAAAGAATTAGTGGCATGTAGTTTAGCTTTCAGAAGGAGGAGAGAACAAGGATATTGACTTTGATTGCAAGGGCCAAAGATGTATCTTCAAAAAGAGTGGATAATTGGATTCAGAAACACGTGGTTCCATATGTTTTCCCAGATTAATGTGATAGTTTTACATGTCATTCATATCAGTTAAAAGTTGTTGGGTAAGATTTGAGCAACAAGTCTACAAACGTTTGACTAGAGGGTGGTGATAAGTTTTCTTGTTTGTTTGGATTGGTTATCTGGTACGGTTTAAATTATAATGATGAATACAATAAAAGCGTTGTAGAAGCAATTAAGGATAAGTTGAGGTATGCAATTTCATAAAATCATCGAGATATGAGCTAATATTGTTAGATAAGAAAATTAGGTAAATGGATGGAAATTCTAGTTCTTCATTGTAAGTCTACATTAGTGATAGTAGAATTAGTCAAGATTTGAATTGATCAGGTAAGAAATAATTAATGTTGTGGTGTATTGAGCAATTGGAAGGACTTGTGCATTGTTTGGATCGTATAGTTGTTACTTTTGATTGTTAAAGGACTTGAGGAATGGTTTTGCTTAAAGGTTTTAGTTTAGAGTATAAGATAAAATGGCATGGGTTGTTGGTCATGGATAAGTTTGGTAAGCGAGTCAGTGAAAAAAACAAGAGTCTGGAGTCTAGAAAGGTATTTGGAATTTTTGACATGGAAAGAATTTAAGAAAGGTGAAAGAATAAGACCTCTTGTACAAACCCTTGATTTGTAGTTGAAGGTTGTATTATTTTTTGTCTATGAGTTTAGATATGACTGTGAGATGTGAACTAGTTCGGTACAGACTTACTAGGGGTTTATCGTCGACTTTTATAAATATTGAGTTTTGATTTAGGTGACAAGCAATGATGTGTGGAAGATTCTATGTGGTTATGTCGAGCTAGATTTTTCAAATTATGATAGGCAACTTATGGATGTTCAACGGTGTGGACCTACAATTCTAAATGGTTAATGAGGATTTCGAGGGGATTGAAACTACTTTGTTCATGGGACTATACAGACTGATATTATGTGTTACATAGGTATTTGATGGTGAGTAGAGGTTATGAGCTTATAGTATACAAAATTATTGGAGTGACCAAGAATTTCTTAAGTGTTGGCATGAGGTATGCAATGATGTAGAATAGTAGTTGAAAAATGATATGTGAAAGTTTGCACAGACTTGACTGTGGGGTGATTTAATAGCTTTATCTTTATGGGAAGGTACTATCAGATTGGAATAAGTTTATCAGCCTTGGGTGTGACCATTATTTGTCATGAAATGCTTACATGAAAGAAATTGAGCCATAGTTTGGAAATTTTGGAAGCGGACAGTGTGGTTGCTAAGAATGCTAAGAAGACTTTGACACTAGTGATGGATTAAGTGTAAGGTAAATGGCCTGTGTGGTTATGATTCTTTTATTAGTAGTAAGAATGTTGACTTTAGTGGAGTACTATGAGGAGTATGTAGGATTTTATAAATCAAGTGTGTGTATGATTGTACTAGGGACCATACAGGTTGATTGTGGATAGTAAAAAAATAAAATCAAAGAGAAAGAGTTAGATGAATGAAAATGTTCAATATGAGCATTATGGAAGAACTATCTTGTGTTATTCGACCTTGATTCTGTACATTCTTAGGTGACCACCTACTTCATTTCTGATATGATTTGGAGTATGATTCATTGTATATGCTCACGTGTGTTTCTATATCTACGGGTGATTTTCTAGTGGTGGATCGAGTGTACCGATCCTGCGGTTTTCTTCTTGGTAGGATGGCATCCTTAGAAAGACTTAGACATTTCAGTTATGGCAGATTGGGTTTTGTTTAGAATAGTTGAAGTACACTAGTAGTTCTACACACATAACTTTGCTTATGAGAATTTATAAGAGAGATACCATGAATACTTATAGTTGTTCGATAGTCTTAATATTCATCTCATCGTTGAGGTCACACTTCAGATATGTGTGATTGAATGTAGGGATTGTTCGGTCTAGTTCTACCGTTCTTAAGGATTGTCTACAATCACGACTACTAATCTAGCATTCTGACAGTGTTGTTAAAGATTTTGTATGCTTAGGTATATCGCTTGCTGAGTTGTTACTTGATCATTTCCTTCTTTGGGTTAGATAAGTTTGATCCTCCCTTGATGAGTACCCGATGTCTAAAGATCAGATTTTTATAACTTAAGTTCGTGAAAATATTTTGTTGTGAGAAGGAATCTTGATAAGATCTGTGATAGTTTGTGCATTATGAATATTTGATGGTTGATTTAGGTTCACTTTTGATTGTAGCCAGTATTGATTTAGAAGGTTATCTTGGTTATGTTAGAAAATATTCGTCATGATGGTTGTGTTAAGGTCCAGTGGATTTCAATTTAAATGATATTTTTGTATATTTGACATAACTTTAATTTAGGACTACAAGATTGAAAAATCTTTTTTTTTAATCTTCTTAAACTACATGTCAAGTCAAACTAGGTGGTTCATTTTTAAAAGGAGGCAGTAATAAAAAGTATTTTATATTATAATATAGGATCATATGTGTGGTATAATTTTTCCAACTACTAATAACCCTGTGACTCTAATGACTTTAACGATTAGGTATAACTATGCAAGCCTCACATCAATCTTGAGAAGCTTGACTTCTTAATTTTTGCATCAAAGTAAAACATGTAAATTAAAAGTTAGTGGCCATTTGGTTATTGGTTAGAGTTATCCAGGTATTAGTTATATAGGGTTTAGTTATGCAGGTATTAGTTATGCAAGGTTTAGTTATGCAGGTACTAGTTATGCGGGTATTAGTTATGTAGGGTTTAGTTATGCAGAGTTTAGTTATGAAGGTATTACTTATGAAGGGTTTAGGTAGGTATTAGTTATGTAGATTTTATTTTTTTAAATAGTGAGCTAATTCTTACTCCCTCTGTCCCTAGTTACTTATCCACTTTTGAATTGACACAACTATTAAGAAAACAATTATTGACATAGTGAGTTTACCATTTTACCCCTATTAATTATGACGTGGATGAATTAAAAACTTAAGTGTTTCAAGAAGTTCTACTTTTTCAAAATAATGATTTGAGGGTATAATATGTGAAAAAAATTGTCATTTCATAATTTGTCAAATTGGACAAGTAATTAGGGACAACTAAAAAAAGAAAAGTGGACAAATAATTAGGGACAGAGGGAGTATTTCTTAATTTCAAAATGTTTAGTAAGCTAATATTTATTATACTCATTAAAATAAATAACTATCTAAATAACACATTAAATTAAAATTAAAAGGGATAAGACATAAGTACCCCTAGACTATGACTGAAATCCAGAGACACATCTAAACTTAACTAGGGTCTT
>JAJOOR010004951.1:0-27191 GCA_036250505.1 Solanum acaule | reverse complement strand
AAGGTGGAATAAGTTATGAGGGTATTAGTTATACATGGATTAAAATAATAAAATTACATATTTACCCTTAATTTGTTTACTTAATTATTTATTTCTAAATAATAATGTATATTAATATTAATTCACAAGATTAATGAGTAATTTTTTATTTTTTTAAAAAAGACTGGCCTAACTCAAATTTTTTTAGTTTCGTGATGCCCCCTCCCCCTACCCCCACCCCCAACCACACACACACAAACAAACCCAAAACTGTTTGCCCCCGACCCGAACTCCCCCCCCCCCCACCCGCCCGCCCACCCACACAAACAAACCCAAAACTGTTGAACTGCCCCCGACTCCGACCCGAACTGTTCCATTTTATTATTTGTGCGCATTATATTATAGATTTCTCGCCCCCCCACCCACCCACAAGAGTCTGTTGCATTTTATCTTGGATACAAGCTTTATAATTTTCTATTTTAAAAAAAAAACTTATATTAATTTACAATAAATTAAACAATCAATAAGTAATAATATATGTATTATAATTTCTACATAACTAAATCCTACATAACTAATACCTACATAACCAATATCTGCATAACTAATACCTACATAACTAATACTTGCATAACTAATACCTACATTACTAATACCTGCATAACTAATACCTACATTACTAATACCTGCATAACTAATACATACATAACTAATACCTGCATAACTCTAACCAGTAACCAAACGGCCCCTTAGTGTTTTATTAGGTGACTTTTAATTTTTTTTCTATTATAACTTCCAAGTTATTATCTTATTCTTTATCATAATCCTTTGTTATTGTTAGTTTGTTACAAATAATCCTTTTTGTTATTGTTAGTTTGTTACAAATAATCCTTTTTGTTATTGTTAATTTGTTACAAATAGTTGTATCACATTATTATACTTATATATAATGTAGTTTATTTTTCTTTATCTTATCTTTTTAGAGTGTGTTATTGTGTATGGATACCAACACAATTTAACTTGTGATATTAATAGCAAAATTTTATCTCTCAATTGTTTGTGCAATGGTGAGTTTTCATATTCATCTAAGTACATTTTTTATCTTTACAAATTTACGTTGTTTTTATAAAGATTTTTTACTATTACTATAATATATAACAATTTTTTAAAATTTATTTATTATTAACTAACGCGATATATGGTGTAAAATATGTAAATTTAGCTAGTTATATTAAAATCACGAAGATTCTTAAAAATAAAACTTTTACTTATATGTAAAAACCTATAACGCCCAGGAGGCTAATGTCAGTTATCAACTTATCATTCATATTTTTCTTTTCCTACAAAATACAAACTATTAAGAAAATTTTATTTTTAATACTAATAACTAATAATAAATATATAATTCATATTTTTATACTCCATAACATCAATGAATAGTTTTGAGGGTTTAGTGCTTTAGGTTTCGCCGCCGCCGTTCAAGTTCCTTGCCGCCGCCTTTCAAGCTCCCTCACAGTGATGGATGGGATTGAAATGGAACTGCCTTTCCCGGAGAACTCGTCAGATGACTTCTGCAATACTGTATTATCACAATTTTGCGATTCCAACAATGAGCACCACGTCCACATCTGCACCGCCATTGGTACAATGTCACAGGAGCTCAGAGAGCAGAGTTTTCCTCTTACGCCAATTGCTTACTTCGGTGCTACTTGTTCCTCACTCCAAACCCTATATACCGCTGCCCCTGAAGGGCCGCCATCCCATCTTATTGATGCTCTTTCCACGATTTTGTCTCTCGTTGTTCCTAGAATAAACCAAGCTATGTTGAGGAAGAAGTATGAATATTTATCTGATGTTATGATTCAACTTCTTGGATTGAAGACTATTGGTATTGAAGGGATTGTTTCGTGCTTGAAGTGTGTTGTGCATTTGCTAATTGTTGGAGCCAAGGGGAACTGGTCTGATGTCGCTCAACTTTATGGTCTGTTTATTGGGTATATAACAGATGATCGGCAAAAGGTCACTACTTTTCTTTATTTAACAGTTTTGATAAGAAATTTAATGCATTCCCCTCTAGTATCATGCCTTTCTTTTGGTTAATCTATCAAGCGCATCTTTAACAATATGGAAATTTCATTACATGAAAAGACTCGGTCTTTATCTTATTTAGTCCATGTTTCTTAGGTAGAGCAGCAGACTATAGTAAACGTAATTATTTTAAAGCGCAAAATGGCTTTCTCAACTAAGTAACAGACTGCTGGCACAAGCTTAGTAGCTTCCTATGTAATGATATAATTAGTAGGATGCATGTTTACAGAATCCAGTCATCTACAATTTTGATCGATTTTCAATTTCTTAAGTCTTGATGTTAACACAGTTATATTGATTATGTCATAAAAGACGTGTATGAGCAGAATGATCTTCTTGTGGGTCAATAATCAATGTAATGTGTATTTCAAAAGTTATATGCGTACAGCCATGCCCAGCAACTCTGATCCTTTTATTTGGATTCCATAGTAGTTACTACAAAGAGAAATTAAGATTTTAGATTTGAGATTATTTTGTCAACAAGTGTTTGGTGTGATAACATAAAAAGGAATGAGAGAATACAACGATAAAAACAAATGAAGGATTTTTTTTTTATAGATTTACATGGATGCCAATCCCCTGCAAAGGCAGAGATTAGAGAATATGGAAGCTATGATGTAAAAATGGGTATCTGCTTGCTTATAGTATTATGGATAATATTCTTGCTATTTTTAGCCTTTACATAATGCTTCAACTCAAAAGTTAGGAAGATCAAGTATATTGTCAGTGATTTTTCTTCTGTTTTGGGTTGGTCAATTGAATAGGTGAGGAAGATGTCACATAATTGTCTACGTGATCTCCTGCAAAACTTTCAGTCATCATCTGTGCTTGCTCCTCTATTGGCACCTGCTAGTGAGGCAATCACAAATCTCTTTGAAAGGTCCCTTCTTCTTGCAGGAGGAACAACTGTAAATGCCTCTGAAAGACCCAAAGGAGCACAAGAAGTCTTACACGTGCTGGATGCTCTGAAACTTTGTCTTCCTTTTATGTCTTCAAAGTACTTGAATAGCACTTTGAAGTACTTCAAATCTTTATTGGAATTGCATCAGCCTCTTGTTAATAGGCGCATTACAGATGGTTTGAATGCCCTTTGTATCCATCCAACAGCAGAAGTATCTCCAGAAGTGCTTCTGGACCTCTTGGGTTCATTTGCTGCTTCAGTTTCTGCAAATGAGTCATCTGCTGATACTTTGACATTCACAGCTCGCTTGCTTGGCATTGGGATGAGAAAAGTATATTCAATTAACAGGCAATTATGTGTGGTTAAGCTCCCTGTGGTGTTCAACTCTCTTAGTGGTGGGTTTTTTTCCCCCTATTTTCTTACCTTGCATAGATTGCACACTTCTGAATAAAATAATATTAAGAATTCAATTTGTTTCATGCAAAATAAAGAGGGGGATAAAGTCTTTCACTTCACCTACCAGTTTAGTTATTTTCCTGTCCAATTCTGATTTTGGTAATTGTTGTTTCATTATTACTTATTTACTTTATGGCCTTTCAGATGTACTGGGTTCTGAACATGAGGAAGCTATAAGGGCTGCGCTGGAGGCACTCAAGAGCTTAATACATGAATGCATTGATGAAAACTTGATCAAACAGGGTGTGGATAACATAATTAGTTCGAATACTGATATGAAAAAATCTGGACCAACTATCATTGAGAAAATCTGTGCCACAATTGAGAGCTTGCTTACCTATCACTATGCAGCAGTCTGGGGCATGTCATTTCAAGTGGTGGTTGCCATGTTTGATAAGCTAGGTGATTATCTTTTAAAAAATATATCGCCATCTTAAGTTCTAAAACTCAATAATTAGTTTCAAATTTGTTGAATGGTCTATAAATTATTTTGTGTATATAGTTTTTGACACTAATTCAAATCAGGTTTCATGGATTTGGACTTCCTAAAATGATATCCACTTTGATAAAACTGAGTACTTATTATTGCTTCTTTCCTTCTTAGTATTCTACTAATGATCATGCCTATAGTAAGTGACTTATCATTGGACGGAATTGGTGATGTAATGAGCTAGATTTAATTCTCGTTTTGCTTTCTTCCTATACATCAACCAAGGAATGACAAGCAAAGTGGTGTTTTTCATTGACTTCTTTTTAGGTTGCTATTCTTCTCACCTTCTGAAGGGAACACTACAGAGTTTGGCTGATATGGAAAAGTTGCCAGATGAAGACTTCCCTTTCCGTAGACAGGTGAGCCTTGCTTTTGGGGTTGTTTAATCATGGAAATGGCTTTTGTCGTGTTAACCATGATGTCATGGGGGGAATCCTTTTTTCTTTTTCTTTTCTCCCTCACCTATTTATTCTTATGTTGCTGCTATTTACAATTCAACCTCTTAGGCAACAGTTTGTCATTTTTCTTATTGGATATCTGACTGACAATGAGAATTTGTTTTTGAACATTGGTAAAGTTGTATTCTTCCGTATTAAGGACATGCTGGCCACCTTAAAAAATTTACTGCCCTAACCAAAATTACAAGCTCCCTATTAATATAATTTGATCTACATCTTTTATATAGAGCTATTTACACCGAAAAAGTAGTGATACCAAACAATACCATTTTACTTTGTGAATGGAATTAGATCTATCTTCAAAACTAGCTTCCACCGCTTCTTTTGAGTCTTGCTACCTCCTTCTGATCCAGCAACTAAAAAGGTCAGAAGTGTGTGCTGGCATAGTTCAGCTGAAGCCTGTGATGTGAGGAACAGCTCCCAGATACAGTAGTGAATTTGCAATGTAGGAATAGGTGTTTGTTTTTTCCCCTATCAACTTGCATAGGAAACACCTAGGGACTAGTTGCATATTCCTTTCTTCTGTAGGACTTCTTGAGTTGAGCAGGCTCTTTTGATGACTAACCAAGTGAAGCTTTTCACTTTAGTGAAGATTATTGATCAAGTTGGTCTTTGCAATTAAAATAGTACAGTACTGTTACTGCTCAGTCCTTGGATTGAATGGAGATCTCAAAAATTGATAAACAATGTTTTATGATCCTAATACTTTAAATGTTGCAAATGAACACAAAATTTTTGTATGTAGAATAGGATCAGAAAGGAATATTTTTTAAATGAACTACAGAAATGATTATATTAGCCAAATATTAAATATGTCTGATTGATAAAAGCAAGGTAATATTCTTTCATTAAAAAGACAAGCTAGTATTTTACATGCATTTAAATTTATTTTTCGTTCATTCCTTTCCTTAGCTACAATCTATCAAATTTATATGGATTTCTATCTGGATCAACTTGATTCACTAAATGAGTTAATAATAGAACTTGATATGTAATTTTATTTTTTTGATATAGGTAACTAACTGTTTCTATTTCTGTAACACAGTACATGGGTTGTACTGAACCCATATTTACAAAAGAACTCAAAATCTACTGTCCTATCCTTATAATGAGTCTTTAAGACATCAATGATAGAGACAATATCATTAGAGTATATGTGGTTACACCAAAAACATAAAGTCAAAATACAATTTATTTTGGCTTGTTCTATAGTATTCTCCATATTCTCAAAGACTCTAAGGTTCCTCTCCTTCCATATAGCTGCAGGTACAATTCTCCATTTGTTTCTGTTTTTAGTGTGAACTCCTTGCTTCTTCCCAACTGTGTAATGCTTCTGTGATTTTCCCTGGCATGGACCAAGATATGTTTTTGAGACATAGGAATAATCTCCATAGTTAACTTGTGACCTTGCAATGTATAGATAGATGAACCATGTTTCTGCAGTTTCCACACAGATAAAAACATCTCGAACATAAAGGGATCCCCTTTTTCATCAAGTTATCTTGTGTCAGCACTACTTCCTTAACCAATAACCAGACAAAGCAAGCTACTTTGTGTGGGATTTTGGCTTTCCAAATTTGTTTCCAAGGCCATCGAAGTATCTGCTGGTTTAGTTGAAGGTTGGTTCATCTTCCTGTAAGCTGCATTTACTTTAAAAGTCCCGTTACTATTTCCCTGCCATTGTAGGATGTCTTGTCCGGCTTTCAAACCACTGAATTGGTCGATGGTGCTGAAGAATTTTGTTACTCTTGGTATTTTCCAATCATTGAGGTGTCTCCTGAACACAAAATTCCACCCATGAGGTGTCCACAATTCTGCTAATGTGCTCTCTAGGAATAATGTCTCCATGTTGCCTGCTTCATGCCAATCATAAGACAGTTTTAACTCCATTTGTCACTTTGACTATGGTATTAACTTTGAATTAATTTCACAAAATTCTGATAGATTTCCATAAGGAGTAGTGACCTCCTTTGTCATCCAATCATCGCCTCATATTTAGCTTTAATGACTCTAACCCATAGACTTCGATTTTCATTTGAATATTTCCATGACCATCTCATTCTTAAAGCTTTACTCTGATTCTTTAGAGTTTTGATCCCCAATCCCCCAAATCTTCTCTCATTGATCATTGCCTTCCATTTGACTAGGTGGTAACCCTTCCTGTCTTTGTTCCCTTGCCATAGAAATTTCCTCTTGATGCTATCCAACCTATTGATGATTCCTGGTGGGATAGGAAATAATGACATCATATACGTTGGAAGTGCATCAAGCACAGAGTTTATCAAGGTCAATCTTCCACCCATGGAGAGATATTGGGACTTCCACCTTGCTAACTTCTTCTCACAAGTTTGTGCGGAAAATTCTAGAAAGCATAGAATGTAGAGACAAATGATGGAGTAGCATTTTAGTTTTCGTTCGAGACATCTTGGACTGATGTTTTATATATAACGTTTTATTCGACAAATGGCATAACCCTCTTGATAAAAAAACAGGTTTGATCCCTTCTGGCACCAACAAGAGAATTGACTAGGAAAAATATAGAATAGAGATGCTTGAGAATTAAAAAGAGTAGTTGAGACCTAGCAAAGAAAGGATCAACAAACTCCTTTTGTTGATGATTGTTATGTCATGAAATATATTTATTTCTAAGTGTGAGATACACTACGAAAAACCACAATTTATTTCTAAGTGTGAGATACACTACAAAAATCATAAATTTGTACAAATATAATCAATGATTGTGTTGAACACTTGTTATAATTGCTCTTGATTTCTGGATGGTGCGTTTAATGGGTGTGCCTGGCCTTTTGCCTTTTGTCAACACCATCAATTTCCAAATGAGACCAATTTGATTTCTTGAATTGTCCTTATCATCATTATTTCCAATAATGTGATTCAATGCAACGAATTTGTATCATATGTTTGACAAAACATATAAGTGTCATGGTAAGGATGATTTGACTAACATGTTGATTGCATTAAAGATTCAACTTAGGGGTCTCGAGGGTTAGCCCAGGTGAGTAAAAAAGGGATTGGTGGTGGAATGGAAAGGTCTAAGGAAAAGTGGAAGCCAAGAAGGTTAGACAGTGGAGAAGGATGTGAAGCTAGCAGTCACGACATTTTTTGAGGACATGTATGAAGAGCTTGAGTGCAAAGGCGGGAATATATAGTTGTATAAGCTTGCCAAGGTGAGAGAGGAGGCCATGTAACCTAGACCAAGTGAAGTGCATCAAGGATGATAATGACGAAGTGTTGGTGAAGAAGAGGCACACATTATAAAATAAAACACCTACCCGATTATTCTGTATGGTTACACATTTATATAAAAGTCTTCAGTTATATTAAGAGAAACCTAATATTCGTTTCACTTAGTAAATTAGTTTTTAAAAAATCATTGACACCTCTACATTAGGGAAATTAAAGACATGTACTATGGAGTTAAAACAATGGAGGTGATTCAAAACCCCTCTCAATCATGATGGGATTGCATTAGGGATCACCCTTAGTCTGTTCCTATTTGCCTTAGTGATGGATGAACTGACACGACATGACACGACATATTCAAGGGAAGGTGTCGTGGTGTATTTATTCACATATGACAATATTGATTGATGAGACGCACGATGGAGTTAACGACATGTTGGAAGTTTGGAGAGAAACTTTAGAGTCTAAAGGTTTCAGATTAAGTAGGACTATGCATAGTACCTAGAATGCAAGTTTAGTGAAGATTGATGCAAAAGTCATACCCAGAAAGGAAGCTTCAAGTATCTTCGAACCATAATCCAAGGAAACAAGGAGATTAATGATGATGTCTCACATCGTATTAGAGTAGAGTGTATGAGATGGAGGCTCACATCCGTGGTATTGTGCCATAAGAATGTATCACTAAGCTTTAAAAGTAAGTTCTACAGGGTGGTGGTTAGACCAACTGTGTTGATGAGGCTAAGGGTTTGGACAGGCAAGAATGCGCACATTCAGAAGATGAATGTAGGAGAGAAGAAGATGCTCATATCGATGTGTGGGCAAACTAGAAGAGATTAGATTAGGAACAAAGTTATATAGGGTATGGAGGGAGTGGCCTTCGTGGCGGACAAGATGAAGAAGGTGAGGCTGAGATGATTCAAACATGTGAAAAGGAGGTGTGCGGATGCGCCAGTACGGAGGTGTGAGAGGTTGACTGTAGTGGTATTTAGGTGAGGTAGAGATAGACCGAAGAAGAATTTGGGGAGGTGATTAGACAAAGACATGACGCAACAACATGACCGGAAGGCTGATGATTAGGGTAGAAGGTTAGTAGGTAGAAGAGTGTTGTCATACTCTCTGTGGCAGAGGCAGGGGGCCAACCTCCTCTCCTCTCATTCCTATTAGTAGTGATATTTAGTAATCATATAGTTTCGTGTTCTTCAATGTGTATTACTATTTGTTGCTTCATCGTTTTTTTTTTTTTTTGTTGCAATCCTACTTCAATATACTTCGGAAACTTCTCTTTTGAGTTGAGGGTCTATTAGAAACAACCTCTCTTCCCCACAAAGGTATGGGTAAGGTTTGCATACATTCTACCCTCTCCAAAACCCCACTTGTGGGATTACACTGGATATGTTGTTGCTAACAATTTCTTTGATGAACAGTTTATTGCTCAAAGTAATGCTGGTTTTTGAAACATTAATGATTCTCGTATTCTCCAAGGTTTACCTTGTCCATCTTATTAGTCATGTAACGGAATATGTGTGGAATTTTGCACAAGTAAGATCTTACTTTATGTGGATCTTATTTCTCACCTAAAATTAGATTCAGTCGGAAAAAAGAACCATGAAAATCTGAGGCCTGCTTGGCAAGTTACTCAAATAACCTCCTGCTTCCAAAATATTGGCAGAGACTGACCATGGTCCCTAACCATTATCCGTGGAAATATAGGTCGTGTCTTAGCAGGGGATCTTTGCCCTTGTGGAGTTGTTTTTTTCTGTAATTCCTTAATGTTCTTAGGGATATGATTTGTGAGTATCTGTTTAGCTATAACATTTTCTTATCTAATAGAATATATGCTGATAATTTATGGCTTTGTTGATAACAGCTGCACGAATGTGTTGGATCAGCTGTTGGTGCAATGGGACCTGAATCTTTTCTTACTCTTCTTCCTCTTAAACTGGATGCACAAGATCTATCAGAATCCAACATCTGGCTTTTCCCAATTCTAAAGCAAAATATTGTTGGTGCGCATTTAAGTTTCTTTACCAACTCAATTTTGTCGATGGTTGCAGCTATGAAGCAGAGGTCTGCAATGGTATGTTTGATGCTAAATCACATCTCCTGCCCCTCCCTACTTTCTTTTATTTACACAGTGAGCTTATTCTTATGTTTTCTGCCAGCTTGAGCGCGAGGGAAAGATATATTCAGCGAGAACTATTGATGGAATTGTGTACTCATTGTGGTCACTGTTGCCCTCATTTTGCAATTACCCTGTGGACACTGCTGAAAGCTTCAAGGATCTGGAGAAGGTATTCCGCAAAGCTCTACATGAAGAGCCAGATGTTTGCGGGATAATATGCTCCAGTTTGCAGATCCTCATTCAGCAGAACAATAGTATTTTAAAAGGGAAAGTGGATTTGTCTGATACTGAAACAAGCGTTTCCAGAGAACGAGCCATTGCACATTACAACCAGCAAGTTGCAGACAATAACTTGAACACATTGAGCCTTTCTGCTCAGAAACTGCTGCCTGTTCTCTATGACGTCTTCTTGAAATCCTCTAAAGATACTGGTGGATTTTTGCAGGTTTGTTTAAAAGAGATACTATTATCCCCTGTTTAATAGTGATGGATGATATTCTTTTATTGATGTTTTAATTGATATATGAATTCTTGGATCACAGTCACAACTGCTTTAAAGAAACAGTGTACAATGAAAAGGGAAAAAAGAAAAGAAACAAAATGCATATTCTGCATATTATCATAGTGTCATGTGAGAAATAAAAGAAGCTTGTTGGAACTTCGTCTTTCAATAATAGTTTGTGGGCCTGTAGCTATTTCGACCGCTCTGACATTTTTGTTTATTGCTTTTCCATATGATACTTGATATGAAAGGAAACCACTCTTTTTTTTCTTTTCTGCTCCAATGATGTTATCAAGTGATGGCTCCAAAAGGCTGCATCTCTTAACTGTTCTATGTATATCCTATAAAAGTGATGGAGTTGAGCCAAGGAAACTGTGATCAAGCTGCATCAACCTACTCTACTGTGTTTTAAGTAAACCCAGACTCAGCACATGAATATATTAAAATTTCAATATATTTAACCTTACCTTGATATATTATTAACATAACATTATTTTACATCTAAAATAATTATTAACATTATGTTATCCATATCTTTTTTTTCTTTTGCAAAAAGTATTTGAATCTGTGTCCAAGTTTAGACTGCGAATTGGTCAGTTCGATCCTTTCGCTCCAAATCAACACATTATTGTTATGGAGGTAGTAGGTGTTATTGATTTAAGAAGAAGGGTCTCTGTAAGGTTCTGCCTAACCTTTGTCCTTGCTCATGTAATTTTTTTTAATTTGCACTTTTAATTATCCATCACATTGCATAAGTTTCGACTGAGATCCTTGATAGTATTGCCACATTGTCGATTGGAGGAATGCTATCTCATAGTATTTCATTTTCTTTTCAGCTGTTGACAAGGTCTGTTTATTGGAATCCAAAAGATTGTGTGCTAAACATTTTCTTTTTCTGTCTGGTTTGTTTGATGATGCATGTAGAGAAATCATTATTGGTGAATTGGCAATTCTATTTTTTCTAAATTATTAATATCTGAAAATTTGAATTGCTTTTTAGAAAAACTAGTGAAAATATTTTGCTTGCTCAGTTTTTTTGATAATGAGTATTAAATACAGAGAACAATTGGTGTGTTGGCCTCTATTGCTGACAAAGTGAAAGAAAAGAGTCTCGACCAATCCAAAGGAAAAAGAAGGGTGGTAAGAGTGCTATTTACGAAAATCATGCAGAGGCTTTTGGAGGTGACCCAAGAAGTTGGGGAGGCAGGGAAGGACAAAAAATCGCATTCAATGCAGATTGATGACTCATCCAGTGAAAGTTCTTTGTCAGAGAGGTAGGATGATTAAATCACATCTGTTTCATTCCTTCTGCCGTCAAGCCCTTTTTCCTTTTGTGTTAATGACATCCATATCTCTTGCTGCTACCATTTAGGGCACAGTTATTTGACCTGGCAGTTTCATTCTTGCCTGGTTTAAATGCTCAAGAAATTGGTGTGCTGTTTAGTGCTTTAAAGCCTGCTTTAAAGGTTGGTAGCAGTTGTGGCTTTGCTTCTGCACTTTTAGCTTCTCGATGTCGAAAGTTTATTAACTAATATGAGGCACAGGACGAGGAAGGCTTGATCCAGAAGAAGGCATATAAAGTTCTCTCCATGATCCTTCAGGTAAGTTTTTTCCCCAAGTAACATGAAGTTATTGTTGCCTCGACGGTTATATCCAAAAAATTAGAAACGATTTCAAGATAACTTGTGAGTTGAGTAAGCTTTGTAAAATATCATTATCATGGTTCAAAATATTTGGAGGAAAGGCGGCCTTTCATGTTAATGCAGTCATTTGATGGTACCCAATTGAATTAAATTCCAAGGTTGAATTTAGCATGAAATTAATATATTCCCTTGTCCTTGTTCTGAAGCAAGTAATCTGAACTATAATGTTAAAGCACCTCTTTTATGATTCTTAATTATATTTTTGACACATTTATTTTGTGACTAATAAGTTTTGCAACTTCTGTGTACAGGACTGTGATGAATTTATTTCAACGAAGACCGAAGAGTTGCTTAATTTGATGATTGAAGCACTACCTGCCTGTCATTTTCCAGCCAAGCGTCACAGACTTGACTGCCTATACTTTTTGATTGTCCATGTTACAAAGGTGAGGATTATCCTCTTGTGGATAATACTAAGATGCCTCTGATTTATGCAATTTTTTACTAAATTTTGCGAAGTCTTTTAACAGTTTATTGCATTCTACAGGATGAATCAGAACAGAGGAGGCGTGACAGTATTACTTCTTTTATGACTGAAATTTTGCTTGCACTCAAAGAGGTATACTTATTAATTTTGATGGAGTTCCACTCTAGAGTTTACCCATATTTCTTTTCCATAAGAATTTATATGGCTGTTAATCTGTGAATTTGTCCTCCTGATTTTCTCCCATAGTTGTGAAGTGGTACCAACCAGTTTGGTGACTGACTAAATGGAACGTATGGAAACTCTAAACTTGTGTTGCAATAAGCAGTGCCATGAGATTTCATGAATCATTTTGTGGGGACCTTGACTATAGAAAGTGCACAGTTCATGTCGTCAAATTTTTAAGAGTACCTAGCCTATAGCCTACGTGTGCTATTAGTTAATAAATGTTTGTTAGTATTTACATGTGAAATGACATTCTAAAGTACAGTGAGCTAAGCATTAGTCTTTGTAGGATTCTGATGGAATATGATTGCACAAACTACACTTGTAACCTCATTTTTGTTCTCTTATCTTTTACCTCCATCAATTTACAGTTACTCTTTCATTGGTTGTTCATAGCCTTGAATGGTCTTCAATTTCTCTTTAAGATTGGGTAACTTAGCAAAAGCGTCAAGTTAGTTCCTAAAATAGTTACTTTCTTCTTTCATGCATGATCATTTTGCTTTGAGTTCTTTTAGAAGTTCATAACGTAATAATTTCTCACCATTAACTAGTCTTGGCTGCATAACTGGAAGGACAGCTATATTGTTTACATCATAATTATTTGATTTATGTGCTGAGTTATTTGATGATTCCATATAAGGCTAACAAGAAAACAAGGAACCGAGCGTATGAGATTCTTGTCAAGATTGGCCATGCTTGTGCAGATGAGGACAAAGGTGGCAGAAAGGAGAACCTGCATCAGTTTTTTAATATGGTATGACAAGTAATAATTTGATGAATTTATGTGATGAAGTAGGATCTTTCAGTTTGACATAAGCATCATTGTTGTTGATGTTTCGCTTGCAGATTGCTGGGGGTCTTGCCGGGGAAACACCTCATATGATCAGTGCAGCGGTTAAAGGCCTAGCTCGCCTTGCTTATGAATTTTCAGACCTTGTTTCTGCTGCTTACAGTGTCCTACCATCAACATTTCTTCTCCTTAAGAGAGAGAACAAAGAAATAATTAAGGTGTGTTTTTGTCTGTATTAGGACACTCTTCAAACTATGTTCACCCGCCATCTTATGAATGTCACCTGAAACTTGTCTTGAATGCAGGCTAATTTAGGGCTGTTGAAGGTACTGGTCACAAAATCGACTGCCGATGGATTGCAAGCACATTTAAAGAACATGGTAGAGGCCCTTCTTGGTTGGCAAAATAGTACCAAGAACCATTTCAAAGCCAAGGTTTTTGCTTTTCTTCTAGATCCTAAACTACTTTGGTTTGCGTTAGTTTTGGTTCCTGTATGCAATTAGTCCATCTTCAGTGGTCTTTTCTAATTTTGGTTTGTGGAATCTCTTTCCTGTTATGAAAATCTTAGCTGTTGATTGAAAGGTGGTTGGGTGCATGTTATGTTTTACAGGTTAAGCTGCTTATTGAAATGCTTATCAAGAAGTGTGGATTGGATGCTGTAAAAGAGGTGATGCCTGAAGGGCATATGAAACTCCTTACTAACATAAGAAAGGTTAGTTATGAGCTGGACTAAAACCTGTGAAAATTCTCGTGGGCTATTAAATGTTCAGATGAGTTATTTATTCTTCTGATGAAAATGTAGATCAAGGAGCGAAGAGATAGGAGCCTCGCCTCGAATTCTGAGGAAAGCAAGTCCCGTATGACAAAAGCAACAACATCAAGGTTGGTTTCCTTTCCTCCATATGTACCTACATACTGAAGTTGAGAACAAAACCTTTGTTGGTTGGAACAATTTATTTATCATGAAACAAATGTTTGTTGGTTTCCTTTCCTCCATATATACCTACACATATTGGATGCCTGACACATGGTGAAGCGACTAAAACATGTTGGAGTATTTTATATACCTTTGTTGGTTGGAACAATTTATTTATCATGAAACAAATGTTTGCCTCTTTTTGACTGTTTGTGTTAGTGTTGAATGTTCAGATCTGTCCCAGTTAAGATGAACAATGACTCTTTGGTCTCTCATCTTTGTAGTTTGTATTGCATGGATAAGAAGTCATTTCAATGCCTTGGTATCTTGTCAAGTATTATTTTAGTACTTGTGGTATTAACTTTTCCATCCTGTTACAGGCTAAGCAGATGGAATCATACAAAAATATTTTCTGAGTTCGATGATGGAGAATCTGAGAATAGTGATGCAGAATATATGGACACAAAAACTACTGCTGGTCGTAGGAGCAAGGCTACATTAGTATCAGACTCCAAAGCATCTTTATTACGGTGAGTGGGAATGTTTTAAGATGTAATGTTCTACAGTACGTTGGAACTTGGAAGTTAAATGTAATTTTTTAAAGGAAATTAATGATGCTTTGTAGCTTAGACTATTTCACATGTAAGATGAGTGGGTGTATGTCATATTTCCAGGTCCAAGAAAACACGGAAAGCAGCCAAGAGTTTGCAGGAAGATCTGTTTGATCAATTAGATGATGAGCCACTTGACTTACTTGACCAGAAGAAGACCAGGTCAGCTCTTAGAGCATCTGGCAATCTCAAGAGGAAGCCTGAATCAGAAGATGAAGCAGAAATAGACTCCGAAGGCCGTTTGATTATTCACGAGGGAGATAAGAAGCAAAAACGAGTCAAGCCAGCTACTGATGATTTAGATGTAAGAAGCAAAGCGGGGAGTCGCTTTTCAGAGAGCTCAAGGAATACTCAGAAACGGAGGAGAACGTCTGATTCAGGATGGGCGTACACTGGAACAGAGTATGCAAGCAAGAAGGCAGGTGGTGATGTCAAGAAGAAAGACAAACTTGAGCCATATGCCTACTGGCCCCTTGACCGCAAGATGATGAGCCGGAGGCCTGAACATCGGGCAGCAGCACGAAAAGGAATGTCAAGCATTGTGAAGATAACAAAGAAGCTTGAAGGCAAGAGTGCATCATCTGTACTGTCCGCAAAGAGAGCTAAGACTAAAAAGAAAACCAGATCTCAAAAATAGAAGGATGAAGGTGAAGTCTGATTTGATGATGCTACATCAAGATGGAGAGCTCTATCCAGAGGCTCGGTAGTTTCTGTGCCATAGTTTGTACTTGGGGCTTCTGGATATCCAGTTGCCCGTGTTTTTTTACGTGTCCTTTTTTTGATTTAATTCATCCATGTATATCACCTTCAATAGGTGATTTGTTTTTTTTGATAGGGTATTGTAGGTAGGAAATTGAGTTGTACGTATGCAAATGCATTCAATACAAGCTACTTGAGTTGGTGAGTTATTGGTAATATTACATAAAAGTATATCCGAGTCATCCGTAATATACTAGTAAATTTATTGAATGTATTTGATTTACATTTTGCAGTTTCAACCAAAAGGGATTTCCTTTTACACGTGTTTGGATGATTGTTACCTGCTGTATTGTATTACTATATTGTAATGTATTATTAGTTTAAATATAATATTTATTTTGATTGTCACTTAAATTTTATTGTATTGTATCGTTTAAATTTATAGTTAGCTAACGATAAAAATTCTCATTTTATGTAATGATTAATTTGGTGTGATTCTCATAGTACCCTACTTCAAATTCTTGATGTATGACAATATGTAACGATGGAGAATGATATAGTCTAAGATAATACAATACTTAATAACCATCCCAGCAGAGTGACAATACTTAGCAATTAGCAGGCCTTTGCTATATGAAAACTTGAGTTGGCCTCTAGTTGTTGACACTCATTATATCTAGTTCACCAAATTGCGTATCGTCTCAACGTTCATAGATCTCTCTTGTCCGCTAAGATCTTTCAATATAATATTTCATAAATTGACTGCATTTAACGTTTATTCCAATTCCGTAAACTTTTTTTAAATGCAATAATCATGTTAATTAGATGTATTAATTCAGTTATTTCCACTAATCTAAGCTGCATGCATAGATATTCTTATATATGAAGCTAAAGACGAGGCGTTCCAGTTTCAAGTTTATGTTAGAAGTACAGTAGCAATTCTAAGCCTCTGGTATCAATTGCAACCTAATTAGATTGTAGAGATAATGTAAGGAGAAAGAAAATAAAAATGAAGATCATGAAAGAGCAGAGAAAAGAGGAACTCTTTGGACATCTCACAAGTAGAGAGTCGGAAGAAGAGGATGTATACGCAGACCTTACCTTACCCCTACCTTGTCAGCACTCAGCCATATATATATATGAAACCCAAATGCGCTAATAGATAATGATTTTGAAAAAATTCATACCAATGCAGTCCCGTCTATGCCATACCTTCCCAAGAACGTTAACCGATTATTGGCTCAATTACGTAGTTTTTAAGCGTCAAATATTAAAAAGCACTTCTCAGATTCTGGAGTAGTTTTCTAAAATAAGCAATTACACGTTTGGATAGAATGTTGTGGTAAAACAACCGTAAATGTGTTTGATAAACATGTGATGGTAAGTATTTTTTTATTTTTTTTTCCGTTGAGACGACTGAAAGATAATTAAATAGATCCGTCGATACTAAAAAACATCTGATCTTCTAAACTGATTCAAGTATAAAATTGACCCAACTCAAACATCCTTAAAGAAGCAAGTATAAATTAGACCCAACTCAGACATCCTTAAAGAAGCAAAGAGACCAGTGTCAAATGGTATTTCTACGAAAACGCAGGAAATGCTTGTTTTCAGAGAAAATGTAAGTTTTTGCTGCTGTAGCAAGCAGCAAAAACATAGACATCTTTAGCCATGATCTTACCTTAAACGAGAAAGAGAACTGGAAAAGGAGCTACAGATTCTGTAATACATCCAGCGTTGAACAAGATGTCATCATTGTCTTGTAACGTAACTTAAGCTAACTGTTGGCAAATTTTGATTCTGAAGCAACACATTTGATACTTCTATATACAGAAGAAAAAGGATACATGAATGTAAGACCAATATTTCAGACAAGTGATAGTTTAAGGAGTTGAACCCAAGTGTTCTGGAACAACTAGTGACAAGTTTTGCAGTTTCATTTGACAGAAACATGCATGTACATATAAAGATGAAAAATGCCCTTCTGCTACAGAGTTTACATCTGGTTGTCGACTTTATCACAGTAAGCACAACTGGAATTATGTCGAGCCTTTCCTGAAAGGAAGCACCCAATACCATGTAAGAGAAAAAATGTTTTGCTAAATAATGTTGATGGAGGTAAAAGGAGTAGTAGGATTCCAAGTTCAGAGCTACAGTTGGAAGAGAAATTGAGTATGCTATATAGATTCAGAAAGTAGTTTCCAGAAAATTCAAGGAATACCTCAAGTAATCACCATCTAGGCCTGCAACAATTACAGTCCCATCAAGATCAGCAGCATTGCAACAGAAATTATATAGGTTCATCAAAGAACTAAGCTTCATCAATGTTAATCACATCCACCTACCATGATATCGGGTTACTAGGCGAGGAGAAAAGAACATTACTGACCTAATAAAAATTGAAAGTAAGTAGCAGAACTCGTTTTGCGACTACTGCTCTGTTAATCTAAAGTAGAAAGTGAGTTGCAGAGCTTAAGTTTGACCCTCACCAAAGTGCCACAACATACTGACACATATTGCATCAATATATCCTAATATGAATATCAGTGTAACAATCAACTGCACTTTTCCATCCTTCACAAGGATTAAATAGAAAAGGAAACATTTAAAAACACAGTTACAATCAGCTGCACTTTTCCATCCTTCCCATGGATTGAGTAGAAAAGGAACCATTTAAAATCACACCACAACAGTTTTTACCATCCTGTACTTCAACTTATTTTATTTATTGGCAATTAAAGAAATTTTATTGATTACCAAGTAAAGCTACACAAAACAAGACTCAACTAACCTTATCTGGGAAAAAAGAGTAAACATCCTATACTCCTATTTGTGACCTCATGCACCTCTTAGCTACTCCCTTGGTTTCAATTTGTTTGTCTTGTTTTGACTTGGCTTAGAGTTTATGAAAGTACATAAAACTTTTGAATCTTGTGTTCTTAATCTAAAGATATGTAGAATGTACTAAAATTCCCTTTAATTTTGTGGTTTTAAACATGTCATGTGAAAAGTTAGAATTAAAAAGTTACCAAAAAAGGAAAGAGACATTCTTCTTTAAACGGACTAAAAAGGAAAGTAAGACAAGCAAATTGAAATGGATGGAGTATTAAGCTAAGTAAAAAATGACAATGTACTCGCAAGATATTTTTTCAGACTCTAATACAGACAGTAGTTTTAAGCTCATGCAGCAAGTTCTCCATTCTGTTGGCTCTTTTCTGATAGAGTCTAGCATTCCATTCAATCCAAAGATCATAAACAGAGTGCAAAGGAAGGCTTTGAGTAGGACATTCTGAGATTTTCTTGCTCCTTGTATTCCTGAGTATCCATTGCCATTCTCCCAGTAAATAAATTTTTTATTCCATTGTAGCCACTGCAAGGCATTTTTCAGGTCGTAGAAAAAACAACAAGCAAAGGACACACATACCATCCACAGGTACACCCCATCTCATCAGCAGGTCCTGAGCTATCAACCTTCCCCATAGTGCTATCCATAGTATAAACACACCCTTAGATTAGCAGCATTGTGACACACTAAACCCCTCCCAGGGACATTGGTGACTTCACCTCTTTTAAAGCCCGGTAGGCGACAATAATATGGTACTTCCCCTGCCCGAAGAGTTGATTACATTGAGCTAGTACCTCCCAATGCTTCCTCATGTACGTCAAATTTAATATACTAATGTTGCAGTAACACGAAATTTTCACAACGTCCCATGAAGCCTATATCCAGTAGTTAACTGAGGAAGGTAAAAGTGAAGAGACACAAGGTATCTCTAGTTCATATCAAAATATGAAGTTTGTATCCAACTTTAATGTTAATATTATACCCAACAAATGTGTGCTGAAGAGTGCTCATTTTAACCAATTAGTGGTGCAAATATTATAAAACTTGTAATATACTGTTAGAATTATCACATGATCCATCATCAATTATCCAAGATCAACATTTACTAATTCGAAGCTCTGGTTAATTGAACTGTATTGAGGTAAAAACTAGTACAAAGACCGTTGCTTTTAGGAATACAATTTAGAAATTCTCAAGGAGGAGCAGTTGTTTCACATCATTGAAATTTGTTTTCTTGCATTCGTAATCCAGATGCCATAAATACTATTTCTTAATTGGTGATTTCTATTTGTTGAAGCCTCCTTCTGACATTGCTAATTCATTTAGAGATTAGTTTCTACTTCCACCTGTGTAATGTAGAATTCTCGTGGACTACACAGTGTCGTTAAAGGCATGCTTAAGCCTTGAAGCAAGGCTCAAAACGTGTTGAGTGCAAACACTTTGGCTCGCTTAATGTGCACTTCAGTATCATCAAGGCCTTGAGACAAACTTATACCTGCCAATGAGTTTCTCCTTAAGGGGAGACACTATACAATTGATATTTCATTTTATCGTTAAAAAAAACAGTTTTTTTACATATACTTCTTATTCATGGTTATAATTATTAGTCTTGGACTAATCATATATATTTGCTTTTTTTTCTCCATTTGTCCTTTTTTCATTAAAATCTACGCCTTAATTGCGCTTAAAGCCCCAACATACCTTAGAGATTTCTTGCGTTTAATAACACTGGGCCTACATAATTAGAACATTTTAGATTTTCTAGTCTCATATTTTTGGAGGCTCACGTGAAATCTCTTAGATCTGAAATTCATCTCTTGCATCTCGTCTCTCTTACAGTATTACATGGTAAAATTGAGAAGAAGAACAACAAATCTAGCGTAATCCCACAAGTTGGGTCTGGGGAGGGTAGGAGTGTATGCAGACGTTACCCAAAAGTAGGGAGGTTTTTCACAAAAGACCCTCAGCTGAACAAACAGTGAAAAAAAAAAAGACATGGTAAAATTGAGAAAGTATTTTAAAACAGCAACATATCCGAATACAAGGGGAAGAGAAATAACAACAATTAATGGTGAGACCACTCAACTATTTGGAGATTTTAAGTAGAAACTATTAAATTTTAGAATGGGTAAAAGTCCCACATTGGTTAGGGAATGGACTGACGGTCTGCTTATATGGACTTGGGCAATCCTCTCCTCATGAGCTAGCTTCTTGGGATTAAGTTAGGCCTACATGTCATATCTTTACATGGTATCAGAGACAGGTTCATCCCCATTTGGGTTTCCGATCCACGCTCCAGTTGGCCTGGGAGTGGAGGGAGGTGTCAGAGTGGGTAAAAGTCCCACATAGGTTGGGGAATGGACTGACGATACTTACATGGACTTGGGCAATCCTACCCTCATGAGCTAGCTTAAGGTATGCCACTGAAATTGCAGAGAAACTTGTCGTCAGCCACTGAAACGCAGAGAAAACAAGCAGAGGTGCATAGAGATGGAAAAAAGGAAGAGGAAAGAAGAGACGGCACAAAATGGCTATGGAGAAGAAAGAAGAAAAGAAAAGGAACGGAAGTCTAGGGCTTTTGTTAGTGAGGGTATTGTTGGAATTAGAAAAAAATATATGGGATCAAAAGGTAAAATTGTTGATCAAACAAAAACAGTTTTTAAACCAAAAAGCCTAAGTAGGGTTGCCCAGCTTATGACTTATTTTAGCTTAAAAACCAAATGCTTTGAAGTACTTTTTAGCTTTCCCAAGTACTCAAATAAGCTAAAAAGAGCTTAGAAGCTGGTTAACCCAGATTTTAAACCCATCCAAGCACCCTCTTATCTACACTTGAAACTTCCTTTTTCTCTTAAAATGTAAGGTTAAACAGAATGGTAGTCTTTTTAGGTTGCAATCGATTATTAGATATTTTGCTCAAAGAGAGCTGCTGAAAAAAATACAAAAACATCAAGAAAATGCCTGGAGCTTCAAGAGAGCATACAAAATCGAGAAGTCATTTCTACAGCCAAATATATCACATACTGAAAGGATAGAGAAATTAATACTTTACACTTTCTTCTATGAAGAGCTGTTAAATTTCTATACACCTTCTCTCTTTACTTTGTAATTGTACGAAGTTTCGAAGGACCTTATCATTACATATTCACAAACGTCACAGCCATAATAGTGTACAGACCAGAAGCAGGACTCTAGCAAAACCAGGGACAAGATCAGGGACAATTTTGGTGTCAAGTACTCAAGTTATTGAAAACCTCGGAGTATATGATAGATAATAAGAGCATGGAGAATCAAAGCTACCTATTATTTTTTTATGACCAAAGTTACCTATTATTATTTGCTTATTCATCCGCTTAACAGTTTAGAAAAGCAAGCACTATACTGCTATGTAAAAGAAAACTTGCAAGAACACAAAGACTAAGTTGCGCAGACTCTTCACTTTCGATGCTGCTACCATATTACATTCTCCAAAATTAAAATACACTAAATTTGGAGAATCTGACATGCACCCATTGACATTTTTGAAGAGTCCAAGCAACATAGCAAAGACTAAGTTGCGCGGACTCTTCACCTCTGATGCCACACCCATGTCAGATTCTCTAAAAATACACAAATTTTGGAGAATCCGACACGCACTCGTTGATATTTTGAGGAGTCTGACCAATATAGCACAAAGAGATAGTATGAATAAGGATTTAAAGTATATATCCTTAACAACAATTAGAGGATAAGCCTGCAAAAGAACTGTTCTGTACCTTTGCTTTCCAGAAGTAAATAATAGAGTGATCCACAGGGAGCCGAACATAATCTTCAAGATGAACTCCACTTTCTAAGAAGGTGCAACCTCTTTTTCAATTAACCATGGCTTCCTGTCCTCCCAGCAACCACAGCTGCAGTATGTAAATATTCCCCCAAGATTTGCTCAATCCAGTAGTGAAAACAAGAGGCAACGTGAAATTGGAACTGATGTAGAAAAAGAAAGTTACATTTGCTTGTAATCATTGAGAAGAACCAAAATCCAAAAGGAAAGCATGAAGGGCAGGTGGCCAAACCAATTGGGCTACACTGACCAATTCTATTTGTTAAAAAAAAAGAGTAGAAGATTTGGTCAATGAGACCGCCCCCCCCCACACAAAAAAAACACGCACACATTACTTTTTATATATTATAAACTACACAGTTTAAGAATCAAGGGTGCCACAAACAGCGAAGAAAAAAGATAAAAAAGAAGTATTCCACACTGGAAATAATTGCAAATGACAAGGCAAATTTAACCATATTTCCTTACATCTGAGCATGGACAATCAATCAATCATAATCAGGATACTCCAAAAATATAAATAAAACTGAAAACAAAGGCCACTCAAATCATAATAAGGAAACCATGTCCGCCTTCCCCAGATAAAAAAGGAAAGGAAAAAAGAAAAGAGGCAGAACATAGATAAATTTTACATAAGACAGGGACAAAGAGTTCACCTTTGCAAAAAAACAACCTGACCAGTAGTATTGCTAGACATGTTGCGTTCTTATTTCCTCTGTATCCCTATGTGATTAATTAGGTTTCTTGGCCTTAAATGTATATCAATGCATATATACATTCAACAAATGAGAGGATGGTAAGTGGAAACCACAGAGGCAAGAAGGTAAAGAAAAATACTTGAGCAACAAAATTGCACAATATAGATACTAAAAACTGACAATTAGCCAAAAATCCAGGGAGCTGAAGTTGACAATAAAGAGAAAATCAAAATTTGGGAGATGTAACATAGGTAATGTTGGTGGAGGCTGAGGAGAAGCGAGACAATGTCAACGGCAGAGGCCACGGAGGTTGAAGGTGACACCGTGAAGACAAACAGGAAAGCTGATATAGGATTGAAGTTGAAAACTAAGAGGGGTATTGTATGCAGAGCAAAGAGTGAAACAGGAACTTACAACTAAAATATTCTTCGGTCACCTTTTCGGTTAAAATCAAATTATGCACACTCCTAATCTTTCTTCCGCAGACGAACCGGCTAGAGAGATGCATTTAACCTCGGCATGGGACAAACGAATTGGATAAAGAATTATTAGCTTTTGTACTACAATAGAAAACCGAGTATTTCATCCTAAGATCTCGAGCTAAACTTTTCCTTCTAGTCTTCCTTAGCTGCTTTACAATTTTGATGAAAATTCCAAAGTCTGGCTTGAGACCCTTGTCAATCATTTCATTGAGAATGTTTTGAGCAGCCATAATGTCTCCTTTCTTCTGATTAAGCCTCACAAGCAAGCTGTATAGTGTATTTCCACAGTGGTTATATTTGGCACTCATGTCAATCACATACTTATATGCTTTCTCACGCTCTCCTGCTTCAAGCAAAACTTTAAGAAATGCAGCATGAGTAGTAGAACGTGGTTCCACATTCACATTTACCATCAAATTCATAAATTCAGAGGCAAACTCAACCTGACCGCGACTAGATGAATGATATACTAAAGTTTCAAAAGTAATTGCATCTGGATTGAGACCCTTATTTCTCATTTCTTCGAGCACAATACGCACATGTTCCAGTTTATCATTCTTACACAATGAGCCAAGCAGGTAGTTATATGACTTGGTATTAGGAGAACAACCAAATTCAGACATCTCTTTGATAATTGCTCGTGCTTTTTCAATTTGGCCTGCCTGACACCTTTTACGGATCAAAATATTGTAGCGAGAAGCTGTTCTTTCAGTGATCTCTATTACAAATGTTGACATTTCAAACAAGTCCAAACAACAAAACATCTCGATTAATCCGCAAACACCAGAACCACAGCAGGATCCTCCAACCTCATTTAGCATATCAACCACTTTCTTTGTTGAATTCATCAATGAATCCTTACAAGATCCAAATACAGTTAAGAACCCAAAAGCCTTGTCAGTTAAACAAGTTTTTTCAGCCTTAAACTCCTCCAACAAATAGAACATTGTTTTATAGTCATCTAACCATCCACAATTACAAATAATCAGACTATTGACATAAGCACTGCAGCGAAATTCAGGATGTGAGTCCCGAAGCCAATTAAAGAACTTCAATCCAGATATTCTTTGTTCATTCAAAAGGTCAAAAATCTCTATGACACACTTGAATGATAGTTTTGAAGCCACCAAAATTAACTGTTGCCTCAAATCCTCCCCACCACCCTTGATTATCTCAATTATTTCCAAAACTTCTTCTGAATACACACTTACTGAGGGCTTTGTACTCTTTTTTATTGTCAATTCATCCATACAAGAACCTGCCACATTCTCAAACTTTTCAGTGTCACAAGAAAACATAGTTGGAGGTTGAACACAAACACCTAGAGCAAGGGTTCCACAACGATGGCCCAAACAAAATAAAATATAACAAGAAACTAAGCACCTTGGTCTCCAATATTGCATACATGTATGCACAATGAAAGATTCTTTCCGACAGGCTACAAATTGGGAATCAATCTGTTTGGAAATATCACACTAGACATTATTAAAGGAAGGCTCTTTTGAATAATAGACCTTTAGGTGGTTCTGAATGAAACAACATCTTGTACTAAGCTGAATTGGACATGTCTGAAGGAGTAGTGTGAAATGACGTGACTGGAGAATATCAACTTGAACGAGTGAGGTAAAGAAAAGTGTTTACCATTTTAGCTATTGCCTGGCTGATGCAGAAAAGACTGGGAATTGAGTCATGTCAAGCATTGTGAGTTCAACATTGCAACGTTTTACTCAAAAAAACTTTCTTTTAATCCTTCACTCTACAGCTGCTAGGAGAAAGCTTAGGTGGCCACAATGGGTGAATTCTCCCTAAACACGGGTGGCTACACAAGAACTGCAGAATGTATTATTTTAACTTTGACCATAAGGAATGAGCAAATAGCATTTACACTCTCTGGAATCTACACTCTTTTTAGCTAAACTTTGTCCTAATATGTACTGTTTCAAGTATGAACGTCAGAATAGTGCAGAATGATATTGAACTTATCTTCACGAGTAACCATGTTTTTTAAAGTCTTTAACTTGGGGCAAGAAATGTTCTTGGTTAGGCTAAACAGGAAACATAAAAATAACATGTTTGCCTAAGTAGGCTTGGAGAATGACAATCTAGGCTAGTAACCACTCAATAAATAGTGCACCTTTTATGAAACAAATGAGAGTAAACATAAGACTTTACAACCACACCATAAAGCACAAATCTTTTACAGTGTTCTAAGATGAAAAATAGGAAGTAAAAAATCGCACCTTTTAGGGTAAAACAATCTGAAATGAGCTTTAAAAAAAACTACCTTTAAGAACCCCATTAAGAGCTTTCTCTTCCAACTCAAGAAATTTTTGCTCGACTTGAAAACCCTTCATTTCAGTTCCTACCTTAACCTCTTCTCCAACATCAAACAGTCGTTCTTCTTCCCCATCCACATCAAAACTCCAAGGTTTATACCCTTGTTCTTTTGCCCAAGACCCATCATCAAGAACTTGGTTTTCTATTCCCTCATGGTCCGAATCTTTGCCATTGTTGTTACCTGTGGAGAAGAAACATGATTTTTTGGGTAAGAAATGTGGAAATGAGGGTTTAGGGGAAATGGGTTTAGTGTTTAAGATATGGGTTTTGGAGGAAAGTAGGATGAACAGTCGGAGATGTAAGGATTTGGAGATAAAACGAGAGAGCATTGTAGAAACAGAGGAACTGGGAAGGTGCTGAAAATGCCTAATTTTATGAATTACATAAAGACTACTTTATTACCTTTAAAATAAATCTTAATTATACTATACACGGCAGCACTAATAATCCTTAAAGTTTCAGTGCCAATGCTCTTGCTCATGTATGTAGTTTACCAGTTATTGGAATATATCTCATGCTCTCGCTGATTTAGATCCCCTCCGCTATTATTTTCTTTAGTATGGTTCAGTACAAGTAAGATGATTGATACTTCACATACTATAAGGGGTCATTTGGTTACTGTATAAGAAACATCTTATTCATGTGTAAAACGTTGTATTAGTTTTACTGTGTTTGGTAGAAGTTTTGTATTAGGTATAAAAGTCAACATAACTTATACCATGTTTGGTTGGTAAGAATTTAAATATTGTATAAAAGTTATTCATGTATTAATTTATACGGTGTTTGGTTGCATTTTTTGTAGTCCTACATAATTAATAACAACATAACTTATGAGGGAATCTATGTATAAAGTTATGCAGGGTAGAAGATGAAATAAGTTATGTGATATTAGTTATACATGTATTAAAATGACAAATTACATATTTACCCTATTAATTTTTATTTTTATTTTTAATTGGAAACTTTACTGTTTTCCCATCTACGTTTGTTGTTTTTATTTCTTTTTATATACAGACCATTTTCATTTCTTTTTATATACTTACCGTTTTTATTTATTTATGCAAATATTAAAAAAAAAATTAGAAAATTGATTGTATATTTTTTGACGGTACATATGCTAATCAAATATTAGCATTATGCTGGGGTTGTTCTATCAGTTTAGGATTATTTTTTTTCCAAATTAGATTATTTTTCAGTTTAGTTGTTTTTGTTTTGTCTATTTTGTTGACTGACTTGGTCACTCTTGGACCTTGTTTGGACACATTTTTATTTGATGAATAAAAGGACATGGTCCAATGTTGATTAAAAAAATAAGATTAAAAAAATATTAGTATTGTATATTATTCAATATATTCCACATTTTATTAGCATGTATTATTATTTTGTAAATAATATATATTAATAATTTACAACAAGTTTAATATTCAATAGTTAATAATTCATG
>JAJOOR010004950.1:0-31062 GCA_036250505.1 Solanum acaule | reverse complement strand
AATATTGATTATAAGGCAAGTATTGCGACTCCAAGTATTGTCGCAATATCAAATAAGAAATCCTCATAGGAATTTACCTACAATTTTCATATTTGCCTTGAGAATTGAAGAAGGTAATTTCTCCTCTTCAACTATATATATAATTTCATGTTAATCAAATGATTATTTAGCCAAACAAACATTTGAAACTATATCTAATTACATTCAACTACACTCACATTAATAATAAAATGGATCTCCAAACATGTTCTAAAAGATTAACTAAAACTTACTCCTTCACCTCATATCACTTGATCCTTATCGACCTGACACACTCTTTAAAAAAGCTATTATTTTATATAGTTATTTAATACTATGTTAATACAAAAAAAGTAATAAAAGTCTTTTGATTTATTGAAATGAATAAATAAAGGAAAAATTGTATAAAATAGCAAACTATTAATTCAACTTAAATGTTATAACCACAGTTTGATTTAATTGTAACCCGTAGCAAACTATTGCCATTTCGCCTCTCTCCCTGAATTTCTCGCTCGCCACTCTTGTTTCTCGCTGGGCAGTCTCTCATCGCCTCTCTCACTTTATACAATCACAAATGTATAAAATATGTTTGTGTTTGTATAAAGCGAGAGAAAATTGTATATATACATATCTTTTCGTTCCCCTCTCTCCCGTCTCCCAGATCTCGCTCGCCACTCTCCTAGATCTCGCTCGCCGCTCTCACTTTATACAAACATAAATGTATAAATTGCGTTTGTGTTTGTATAAAGCGAGAGAAAATTATATATACAAATACAAATACATATATTTTCGTCCTATACACTTATGATTATACAAATACAGGTCTTCCCCTGCCCAGTTTTCTTTTGTCGTTCTCTCTTTCTCACTTTATACAAACACAAATTATACAATTGATTCTTTTGTATATGTATACCGAAACAGATTATACAATTGCTTCTTTTGTATATGGATAAATATACATATTAATAGCCATAACAAACATAAAATTTGCTATGAAGCGCAATTATGCAAACTATAGCTATAACATACAAATATGATTTTTATATTTGCTATATATGAAAGTTGCTCAACACTAACTTTTTTTCACTAGGGCAAAAATAAAATAAAATGGAGTGAGTAAAAGGGTGTTTAAAAGTGGAAACGTGCACCACTAAATGTAATAAATCAACTTCTTAATTTCGTTACGCAATCACTTTAATTTATAATTCAACCTTACAATTAACACTCATATCGACATCTATCTACTCTTTAAGATAGTCCTTAATATATTGTTACAAAATAAGTCAAAATTTACTTTCTACCATCAGTGGTGGAGCCAGGATTTTCAATAAGAGGTTCAAAATCTAAAGAAGACACACACGAACTAGCTGAAGGGGGTTCGACATCGACTATATATACACAAAAATAATTTTAACCATATATAAATAGTAAGATTTTCCGCCGAAGAGGGTTCAGATGGACCCCCCTAACAATATGTTGGCTCCGCCCCTGTCCACAATATAGAGTTTATTATGGAATCATAAAATACATACAAATATGCTACTGTATGTATTTTGTATATATTTATATACAATGTGTATGTTACTGTATATTCATTGACTTGGGAGAGAGTGAGAGAGATTGGGCCATGGGCGGGAGAGAAGGGAGACGAGTGAGATTTGGGAGAGAGAGAGAGAGAGGAGATGCTAGAGAGGATACATTATGTTGATATAAATTATATTTTCGTTGATATAACTAAATACAATATGATATATACAAGTTGATATTGGTTGTATTCGATACATACATGATCAACAAGCTGATACATAGATAAGAGATGAGAGATGCTAGAGAGCGGATGAATACATGTTTATATACGTTGTATTCAATAAAATACAAATCATATCAACAAATACAATAGGATGTATTCGATATGTACATGTTGATACAGTTGTATCACTTGTATCCATTCACTTTTGTATCGCTAGGATACGAGATAGGATAACTATAAAAGGTAGAATACAAGATAAAATAGATTTATTATATAATAAGTAAAGATAAAATGAGAAACAAAAGTAATGGTTGATCACACCAAATCAATCATTACATAAAATGAGACATTTTTTCATTGTCAAACGATATAGTAAAATTTAAGTAACAATCAAAACAAATAATGCATTTAAACTAACAACACAACAATATAGGTAACAATCATCCAAACACACTATAAAGAATGTGTAAAGAAGAAACTAAACAACTAATATACAACAAAAAACTAAAATATATTTTACACTTATCTTACTACTAATATATCGAGTTTTATTCGATTTAGTTTTAGTTTAGGCTAGCTCTTTGATCCTTTTTCCTTTTTCTTTTTATTTTTTGCGCTGAATTAATAGATCTGAGGCATAATAATTATTATTGGTGATATGGAATTAGTACATACTATGAGTGTACAACATGAATTTTTGTTTGCCTGAAATTGGAAGATGATGTAATTAAATTTGTTAAACCATTTAGTAATTACCATTTATGGGCCAGTTACATATTTATGGGTGAATACTCAATATAGACATTAAGAATTTTGTAACATTTTATTTTGTAGTCACATACCAGTAGTATATATCCTTACTACTTTCAAATCTTTGATCCGTCTTTGCTTAAGAAGGGTAGAGTTGTTCATACCTTATTTTGAGGTTATTTTGATAAATCCTCAATTTAAAATTTTAATGTACATAGTTATGCCTTTAAAATAAGACTTTCGTCTTAGGCCTCCAAATTTAAGAGACCTCATTTTTTAATAATGATAAAATTATTATATGCTTTATTTTTAAAAGAATTTTTTTGTCATTTAAAACTGATATACCCCTCGTTACAAAGTGGCTCATATATACCTTATTGTTACACAAATGGCTCACATATACCATTTTCCTCTAATGGAAGTGAAAAAATACCCATGTAGGGATATATTTTATCCTTCTCACACGTTTTTTTTTTACTTTTTTAATTCAATGGCTAATTTGAATTTATTATTTTGATGGTCAAATTTATTTTTTTCACTTATTTTCTTATAATTTTTACTATAGATATCCTAAAAAAAATTATAGATATAAATACTAAATTAATTACACTAGCAAAAAAAAAAATAGTTTTACTTTTTTTTTTCATTCACACATCTTTCTTTTTATTTCTCTTATTTTACACTAAAGAATGAAAGAAAAATTGAAATAAGAATAAGAAACTCAAATAATAATAATCAAAAAAGTCAAAAAATAATTTATGTGTGAAAAATGTCAAAATATATAAAAAAAAATTATATATTAAAATCAAAAAAATAATTTAAAATTAATTTTATCACTGTTGTAACGGTAGGGACATATCTGAGCAACTTTTGTAACGGTGAGGGCAGTGGCAGAGCTAGGATTTTTAATAAGGGGGTTCAAAATCTGAAGAAGTAAACCACGAACTAATCGAAGGGGGTTCGACATCTACTATATATATATATATATATAAAATAATGTTAACCATGTATAAATAGTAATATTTTCCGCCGAAGGGGGTTCGGATGAACCCCTAACTCTATGCTAGTTCCGCCCCTGGGTAAGGGGCATATGTGTGCCAATTTTGTAATGGTAGGGGGGCGCATATAGGGGTGTACAAAATCGAACCGAAAACCGAATCAAATCTCAAATCAAGTCAAATCGAAAAAAAAACCCGACTAGTGGTTTGGTTTGGTATTGAAAAAAAATCCGACTATATTTGGGTTGGTTTGGTTTTAACTAAAAAAAAACAACCCGAGACCAAACCAACCCGACATTATATAATAATTTTAAAATTTTATTTATACATAAAAATATTTACTTTGATATAATTTTTGAAATATTTCTTATACTTTTTTTATAGTTTTTATCTTTTACTCCCTCTGTCCCATTTTATGTGGCAACATTTCCTTTTTGGTCAGTCCCAAAAAGAATGTCACATTTCCTTATATGGAGAGTATTTAAAGGTACAATTCCTTTTTTATCCTTGTTGGTCCCACTTAATCTTAAAATAATACTCCAATACATTTATGAGGAGAGAGAAATTTAGTCTACTTTTTAAAAGGGCAATTTGGTAAACATTTCAAAGTCTTCATTTATTTCTTAAACTCCGTGCCTGGTCAAATGTTGCCACATAAAATGGGACGGAGGGAGTAATATATTATTTCAAGTTTGAAACTTAGAATTCTGAATGTTCCAATAAAGATTATAGTCCACAAATATTTGTAATTATAATAAAGCTTAAATCAAAATCAAATTAATACTAATGCAAAAAGAAAATCAATTCAACACTGAGAATGATAATAATATTGAATATTTGTTCTTTAGTTTTTACATTAATTTAGACAATTAATATACATAATCTAATTTTAATTTCCTTTAATATTTAGTCATGTAACTAATACTTATTAAACTTATTTTAGCATGATTTAGTATTTTTAAATTATGATTATTTTTATTATGACTTGTTAATTTGCAATAATTGTTTTACGCGATTTCATGATTATTATTTTTGTTAGATATTTTAGTGTCATTAATCATATTATATTTTGTGTTATTTTTTTAAGAAACACCTTAGATAGTTGTATTTTGGTAGGACTAAAGAAATATTTGAAGTACATGTAAATTATATGTTTGTATGAATACTTTACCGGAAAAACCCGAAACAACCTGAAAAACTGAAAAATCCAAAAAAACCCGAGGTTGAAAAATCGAAGTTCTATTGGTTTGGTTTGGTTTATAATTTAAAAATCCAACACAAATGGTTTGGTTTGATATTTGAAAAACTCAAACCAACCCGGCCATGTACACTCACGCATATATGAATCACTTTTGTAACGAGGCTCTAAATGACAAAGTTGATGAGTATATCGGGACTTTTTCTCTTTTTAAAAAGATGTATGCATAATTTAAATTTACTTGTCTTCTTTTTAGTTCGTTTTGATTAGAATGTTCCATTTTTATCAACTTTTAAATTTTAACTTTTCACTTTTCACATGACAAGAAAATGTATTTATTATACATATATTTAGTTTAAGACCATCAGATTTGGAAATCTTCTTTAATTTTATAAATTCAATAACAAAAAAAAAAACCTTTCCATTAAAAAAAAAAATTTGCCTCTCAAAATATTTTCAAATTTACAAATTACTTTGCATCTTAAAAAATTAGAAAAATCTGACTTTAAATAAAAATATATTTAAAAAATTAAAAATTAAAAATCTCTAATTCATTTTTTTTTTTTTGTCTTGGCAACTGATGTGATTGGCAAGTATTTCATTTTTGGAGCCCACGTTTATTTAGCAAGTATTTCATTTTTGACACTAACAAGTAACATCTCATAAATAAATAAAAACACATGTTTAACCATGCATCTAAATTTAGCAAAAAAAAAAAACAAAATCAACCATAAAACTATGAATTATATCTTAATGAAAGTAATTATCATAACACAACAACTATAGAGCTTAGAGTAGCAAAACACATTAAATAAAACCAAAATTAACGCAAACTAATCAAATCAAATCAAATTACAGAAAAACAGCTGCCGCAATCAAACTGAAAAAAACCCCAAACAGAACATTTGATGAGCTCACATCCACTGCAGCCGCCGATGCCGCCGGCGCCGGAGCTGGTGAAGCAGATTCCGGCGGAGGAGTCGGGGTGGCCACCGGAGAACTCGCCGGAGATGGAGATTTGTGGTGATTCGGCGACATGACAACTACTAGAACCTTCTGGCCTTTCTCACAGTTATCGTCTTTTCCACTGATGAAATAAAATCGGCCATTTCTTGTAAATTTCAATCTAGAATGGCTATCTTTTAAATGATGGATTGGGCTTGTTTTGTTACATTTTAAATAGTCATCATTGTCATGGACCACCAAAACTGAATCTGATCCTTTCTTGTACTTGAATACTGCACCCAAAAAAAAAAAAACTTATATATACCGACAACGTAAAAATTAACACTATTAAGAAATTGACCGCTAGTTACCTTAGTAAACATTTTGGTAATCTAATTATGTGTACTACTAAATTAACACAATTAAGAAATTGACCAGTAGTTACCTTAGTAAACATTTTGGTAATACAATTAAGTTTTTACCAAGTTATCACTATCGAGAGAGATTTGACAGATAGTTATCTAGTAAGCTATTTTTTACATCGTCATAGCATAAAATTAAATTTTAAAAAAATATGTTTGTCATCCTTTTTTTTGGGGAGGAGTTAAAAAATACTATGATGGTTTCGTTGTTTTATACATTTTTTTTTTCGTCTGAGACTCACATCTAAAAGATTTTTTTCAATCTGATCAAATAAAGAAAACATTTTTTTTCAGTACTCTTCGTAACATAAATATTGTTAAGAACTCTAACATGAAAACAAGAAAAAATTATTACGCAGAACTGAACTCTCATAGATACGAGAAAATTGGAGATACCCTTTATCTCATACTCGATCTCTCGATACAAAATTTAATGTTTTTGAAAAAATAACAACACAAAAATGTCTCATATCGAATTCGAAACATGTATAGGGCGATCTAGAATTTATAATCTATGATGTTTCTAGGACATACAAAGTATAATGTTAATTTTGATGAATCACTTACATATATATGAAGAAAAAAAACGTATACATTAGCTGAAGTGATATATGATCTTGCTCTAGATTCACAAATCTAAATTTTAAATTCAACGATGATAAAAGAAAAGGGAAAAAGTTTACCTATAGTGTCATTGACTTGAAAGCGATTCCTTCTGGCCCAATGATCATAAGATTCAGACGGCTTTAAAACCCAACCTTCTTTACCACCAGCATAGAACGTGTAGCCTTGAGACGAACATATAAAACTAAAAAAAAACGCAAAGAAAAAGCCAACAAATGAAAGAGAATCCATGTGTATATGTAGATCCAAATTCCAAACTAAGAACAAAGAGAGAAATGAGAAAATTCAATTCAGAAGAAAATTATTAAAATTGCAAAATATGTTTGAGACGAAGAAAATAGAGAATTGTGTGGGGTTTAAAAAGAGGGAAAAATAATTAATCTGCATTAATTATTATTAGGAAGGTAAATGATATTACCGTTGGATTTATGTGTAAGTATATGGAAAGTCTTAGCTGGGAATTTGTGTATTTTTATTTATCATGAATTACCTTAATTAATCAATCAATTGTTTGTTATTTTCCCATAAAAAAACGTTTTCACACACCTGGCCTTTTCATATTTGAGATTTAAAATAAATTTTGATGACAAATATTTTCCTTGTTACCAAATGGATTGTTTGACTTGTTGATTAAATTATTCCGAAATTATAATTTTAGGATTATAATCTTTGAACTATAATTTGTCCCACCTGTAAAGTGAGATAATAAAACTTGAAGTTTTGGAGTATTTAGGATTAAATTTATATATTTTGTTTCATTATGAATTTATCATATACTAAATTGATATAAAATTATTTGAAGCATAAATTTAATCTTGAAACATCCTATGAATCAAGCAACTGCTAAATATTATTAATTAGAAATACATAATTGTGGTTATTTTTTCTCTCAGACGGATTATACTCACAACAATAAAATTGAGAAAACTATTATTAGTAGAAATATTATTACTCATATAGTAAAAGCTTTAATGCATTAGCTGTCCATTTTTTTTTATTACTACTAGTGGTAATATTAGAAGCTATTTGTGGACTTGTGCATGCATTAGCAGCCAGCAGAGGCAGAATAAAGGAGAATGTTAAGTTCCGCGTTCGATCAAATTTAATAATCTTGATTTAAAATTTATATTAGTTCTAAAATTAATTGAATATATACAAATTAATATTAATTTAGAATATAGTAACTTCTCGTCATGATTCCGCCTTTTACCCTTATAAATGTTGTTGATATTCCACTTACTGAAACATTCAAGAAATTAAATAGGTTCGAAAAAATAGTCTAATTAATTGTGATAAGAACACATACTATTAGCTATAATTAATTGATAAATTATATTCTCCTCGTTTACTTTTACTTTTACTTTTGACTTGTCATGCTATTTTTGAGAGTTAATTTGACTAATATAAATTGAACTAAATTAATTTAATATTTTACAAATTAGATATTTAAAAACTATATTCAAAATATTATAAGTTATAATTCTTTTCATGTTAATATAATTTAACAAAAATATATTTTATTAAAGTGATGATCAAAATCTACCTAGTTTGACTATCAAAAAATAAAATATGGCAAGTAAAAGTCAACGAAGAAAATACCATGTACACATGTAATGTATTTAGTTGGATTGAAACTTAAATCTGCACCAAATGCAGTCAAATATTTTCCAATTGTCAACATTTAGGATTTTAGTTTCATATGAAACTTATGGAAATAAATTAATGAACTTTCTATTAAAATCTATGTAGAGATAAAAGCATACTAAGCTGATTAATGTTGAAAAATCTTCCAAGGTAAAAAGGGTCGACCAATGACCATAATGTTTCATGGTTAGTAATCATGTGCTTTTAATCCTTTAATTTATATTTATAATATAATATATAAATAAATATATATGAATGATATACATATATTTAAATTTTACATCAGCTATAAATAAAAACTTTGAATATATTGAGTTTTAGGAGGTGTGAACAAAAATGAATACTACTAATTATTTTTTTCTGAAAAGACACTACACGAGAAAAGATATAATTTGAATAATACTTCACAATGAATGAATTAAAAGCGTATATTTTCTAATTTTTGTGATTCTATTTGTCCATCTTATATTCCTTTTAGTATGTTTTTAAAAAAAAGATCTCTTCTATTTTTTATAACTTTAATTTATTTATTTTTCATCACATGTTTAAAATTACACATTAAAGGACATTTTGATATTTTCTACATGTATTTAATTTAATATCATAAGATTGAAAAAAAATCTTTATAATAATAATAACATACCCGTGTAATCCCACCAAATGAAATTTTAAAAGGGTAGAGTGTACGCAAATCTTACTCATATATACCTTGGAGGTAGAGAAATTGTTTCCGATAGATCCTCAGCTTAAGAAAAAAAATAGTCCAAAGTAGTACATAAAAAATAATAAAAATTTAAAAGGCATGATAAGCTACTATAGCCTATAGGCAACCTGATAAATAATCATGAACAATATTCATACAAGATAACACAATAATCGAAGTACAAAAAATAACGATAACAATTAAACTCAAAGGACAAGAAATTGTAAGATCATTATGATGACTAATAGTAAAAGAGGATAAACGAAACAAAGTTTAACTATATCTAACTAACCTTTTATCCGAATGTGCGTCCTCCATAACCTGCTCATTATGTACTTGGTAAGTTGGAGTTTTGTTATATTGTGTCTAATAACCTCTCAACATTTCTTTGATCTAACTCTACCTCCTCAAATTATTCATAGCCAATGTCTTACACCTTTACACTGGAACATTCATACATCTCATCCACACATATTCGAATGATATAAAGAAATTTCATATTAAAACATAATCAGACAAATAAATTAAGACGGAAAGGTTGTAGTATCTCTTTTCTTTGTGGAAACAATAAAAGCCCTTCAATTTGAAAAAAAAACAACAGTTCCTCAACAAAATTTCAAGATTTTCAATTCCCCATGTCTTTGAACACCTTTAAGGAGACGCTCAAGCCTTGTACCAGTCAATCATTTTCACAATCTTCATCAACTTCTTACAATTTTGAGACCAAATATGTAAACCCTAGAAAACCCCCAAAATCTTCTTTGTCTCAGCAGCTTTTACGACTCGAAGATCACACTTCTCTGATACAAAACCAACCCCAAACCCCCAAAAAGCAGAATCATTTTGATTTGAAGAGAAAATATGAAAAATCAGAGGAGGAAGAAGTGGTAGAAGAAGAAGAAGAAAAGGGAATTGGGTTTGGGAGACCCAAGTTGGATTCTTTATTGTTAGATCAAGCAGGACCGTATGAGCCGTTGGTTCTGTCTTCACTGGGTGAAAAATCTCTTGTCCAGGTGATTTTTCACAGACCCGTATCGTCAAGATTCAATTTTTATAATCATTTGTTTAACTATTTGTTCTACTTCATTTACTTAAAGGCATAATGAAGCAATATGATCATACATATCTAGGAAAGTTACAATTTTGATTATAGTTGGATAGTCTGCCTGAGGTTAATCTAGGAAATTTAAGATCATGTGATGTTTGCTTATTGGTTGTATGTGAACATTCTGATGCTTTGATTTATCTTAGGCGTTGATCGAGACATTAGGATCGCGATAGCTCCCTCATTGGAATGTGATTGATAAGTTTTGCGTAAATAGAATAAAGGGAAAAGGGTTATACAAAGGTTTAATGTTACACTCCGTTATAGTATCGGTACATATATGCCCCTACCGTCACAAAAGTGGTTGAAATTTGCCTGTCCTCCGTTAACCTCATCCATTTTAGCGGAACTGCCATATGACATGCCAACTCACCACACCAATGAGCTCACATCAAATCTTCTATTATCATCACCACCCAAATTCAGTAACACCTTCATCCTATATACCATCACCACCAACATAGATTATTTACCAAGCAACAACAACATACACAATATGATTCCACAAGTGGAGTCTGGAGAGGGTAGAGTGTGCCCAGACCTTACCCCTACCTTGTGTGAGGTAGAGAGGTTGTTTCCGATAGACCCTAGGCTCAATAGATATGAATTATCTACCCATCTTTCATTTCTTTATAACTTCAATTATGAAGTTGAATCTAATATATATTTGTTTTTTGTTTTTTTGTGTTGGTCTACGAGTAGCAGAAACTTTTCTAAATATCAATATATTGCGTGTCCTTTGAGATTTTTTTTTAATTGATGATGTCTGAATCTGTTAATGAATAAGTGGATGATAATTTTGCAAGAAATTTTAGTCAATTTAGTTTATTCATCTATTATAATTTCTACCTCTATTTGACAGGAAGATTATATTGAATATTTTCATACTGATCCATTCTGTTTTTATGGAGAGATCCTCTTCTCAGCTGAAGTACAAGAGAATTTGTTACTAGCAAGTTAATGTAAAAAAGTTTTTTTTTATTTTTAAAAAGAAGAGATATTAGAATAAAGCATTTTGAAACTCGTAGCTAATAACTACAGAAATATATAACTTTAGACGGCGGATTTAGAGGGTAAAATCTACAATTGATCGGCGAAAGGAGAGAAAGAGCGGCAGGAGATTTCATTGATAGTTCGAGTCCATGATCTGTTAATTTTCATTTCTAAGGAAATGAAAGACGGGTAGATGATTTATGCTGACAGTGATTGAATATAGGATGATGGTGTAGGTGACTTTGGGTGGTGGTGGAAGGAGGGTCTGTGTGGTGGGTTGGGGTGCCATGTGGTATGGATGGGGTTAACAGAGGAACGGTAAAATGACAAAAACACTCTTAAAATTTTAGTAGAATTACAAATTCAGAAGTATCTTTCCAAAGAAAAGGAGAAATGATGAATATAGAATGAATAGAAATTTAGGGGTTCTATTTTGGGAAAGATATTTTGAGAATTAAAAAAATATGTTAAGGATAATATAGTAATAGTTTAGGTCAAACTAAAAGTGCTTATAAGCTGAAAGACCATAAGTTGGGGGTGACCAACTTGGCCTTTGACTGATTTTGGCTTGTAATCACTTGGCTTATAAGCATTCTAAATGTTTATCAAACGCGTAGATAAGCCAAATGATGCTCATAAGTCAATTTAACTAGCTTATAAGCTTAGCCAAACACCCTTGTAGTCACGTTTGTTACCTGGTGAAATAAATTCAAACTTTCTTCTTTGTCCAGTTTATGATGTGTAATAATGATTGACTACTTATGCAGCAATTTCCTTTATTTCTTTTTCAGGTTCCAGCATCTATAAACTGTAGGCTTTTGGAGCATCAACGAGAAGGAGTGAAATTTTTGTATAGCTTGTATCAGAATAATCACGGAGGAGTTCTTGGAGATGATATGTGAGTTTTATTTGTGCATCTCTTCTTGGTTGTTATGGTGGAGATGATATACAATTTTTAATGCTAATATAATGTGTCATCTTTTAAATTTTAGTTGTGTGATTATAATGTCTCTTATCCTTGTCTTTCCTTCTTCCCCCCACCTTTTTCTTATTTTTTATGTGTGCATAAATTTGGAACAGGGGACTTGGTAAGACCATCCAAAGCATCGCATTCTTAGCTGCTGTATATGGCAAGGATGGAGATTTACCTGAATCATCAGTCTCGAAGGAACGCCGAAGAACAATGGGACCTGTACTAATAGTTTGTCCCTCTTCTTTGATCAACAACTGGGAAAATGAGTTTTCCAAGTGGGCAACATTTAGTGTTTGTATTTATCACGGGCCAAACCGTGATCTAATGATTGACAAACTAGAAGCACGTGGAGTGGAGATACTTATAACCAGTTTTGATACATACAGAATCCATGGAAGAATTTTATCAGATATTGAATGGGAGATTGTGATTGCTGATGAGGCACATCGACTCAAGAATGAGAAATCAAAACTGTACGAGGCATGTTTAGCAATAAAGACCCCAAAACGTTTTGGTCTTACAGGAACAATAATGCAGAACAGATTAATGGAATTGTTCAATCTGTTTGACTGGGTGATACCTGGTTGCTTGGGGACACGTGACCACTTCCGAGAGTTTTATGAGGAGCCCCTTAAACATGGACAGAGATCAAGTGCTCCAGATAGATTTGTTCGAGTTGCTGATGAGCGGAAACAACACTTAGTATCAGTTCTGCGCAAATATTTGTTAAGAAGGACAAAAGAGGAAACTATTGGACATCTCATGTTAGGGAAGGAAGATAATGTTGTTTTTTGTGCGATGAGCGAACTGCAAAAACGGGTTTATCAGAGAATGCTACTGTTACCTGATGTACAATGCCTTATCAGTAAGGATGTGCCTTGCAGCTGTGGAAGCCCTCTCAAGCAAGTCGAATGTTGCAGGCGGACCGCTTCAGATGGTGTCATCTGGCCTTACCTTCACAGGGACAATCCAGATGGTTGTGATCACTGCCCTTTTTGCCTCGTTCTTCCATGTCTCATCAAGCTCCAGCAGGTTATCCCTAAAGAATTTCTTTTGGTTATCTGTTGATCACTCATACAATGATTCCGTGATGGTTAATGATGTAGGAAAAGTAATCTCAATGTAAGTTATGTAGTTTCTATTAAGTAAAATTATTGCACTAGAGATAAGCACCTATAGTGAAAGAAAATGAGATAGGTTACTGGATGCAATATGAGTCATCCGATATAGAGAAGGAAAAAGCTGAATATCTGAAACCCTTAGTTTTAGGTAATGCATAAATGAAGCAATTAACCAATGTTGTTTCAACTTATCAACTTGAATGTTGAATGTGTGATCCCTCTTTTTTGGTCTCTGAATTCAGATTTTTAATCTCACTTTATTCTTATCAAAAGAAAAATTATTAAAACAAGAGAAACGAAGACTCGAGGAAAATGGGTGCAAACTTTGGAGACCAGAGTTCAAATCTCAGCAGAGACAAAAAACATTAGGTGATTTTTTCTTATCCCCCTAAGCGTATGTGGAGAGAGTTACCCAGTGCTTGTGCTGGTGGGAGATAGAGGGTACTCGGTGGAATAGTTGAGGTGCGCGCAAGCTCATTTGGACACCGTTATCATCAGGAAAGGATAAAAGGAAGAAGAAGGCGAAGGAAAAATTCTTGAAAATTAAAGAGGAAGAGTACCTCTTACCACCTCAGAGCTGCCGCTATTATGGAGCTCACTGACATGTCATGTTTCTATTAGTCTGGCAATTTTATTAGACCAATCAATTCTTACTCCTATGCTCGCACTTAAAGCCTTTCAAGTGCATTGAGACTTCTCTTACAGTACTTTTCACTTGCTATGTGACGGGACTGACACATGAATAATGTATCACATGTTACCTTCAAACATAATGATTTTTGGTTGTCTGGTGGAGTATGGAGTTGGTGGCACTTGTTTATTTCATTTAACTTTCTAGTTATTTGCAAAACTGGTACCCTTCAATCCTACATCTTAGTTTCTTTTGAAATTATTTTCTGTCCCTCTGTTGCATCATTTTGTAACTCACTTTTTGGAGCTTTCCAAGCAGATAAGCAACCATTTGGAGCTTATCAAGCCTAATCCAAGGGATGATCCAGATAAACAAAGAAGAGATGCAGAATTTGCTGCTGCTGTATTTGGTGAGGACATTGATTTGGTTGGAGGGAATACTCAAAATAAGAGCTTCTTGGGCTTGAGTAATGTTGAACATTGCGGGAAAATGAGAGCATTGGAGAAACTAATGTCCTCTTGGGTTTCACAAAGTGACAAGATTCTTCTTTTCAGCTATTCTGTAAGGTGCGACGTCAGTATTCAGTTCTTTTAACCTTTTGAACTCCTAATATATGCGAATGTTGCAGAAAGCTAGGTGCTTGTCTAACAATATGATTTTTCCTTTCTTTTGTGATGGAGATTTAAGAAGTCCAATTATTTTGTAGTTTAATACATTGAATCCGTTCTTTTTGTTGTTGTCCTCAGTCATGATAATCATACACTCATCTTTTATGGTGATATTTTAACTACTCTGTTGATTCCTCTTCTCTATTATTGTCTGTCACATGTTATTAATTCAAAAGACTGCATGAGTAACATATTTTTTCTGCTTTATTTGGATATTAGACCAACGGTGGTTTTGTTCTTTCGGATATGTCAAATTAATCCAATAATTGGCTAACTGAGTCCAAGAATTTTTTGTGACAAGTCTAATGGCTATCTCCTTGAAGATAGTACTTTAACCAAATGAAAGATGAAACTTCTCTAAGTTAAAGTTTCTAGCCTTGCAATTTCATTTGATATTTCTTAATATAGGGATTACTTTATTTTCCTCCTCTTTTTTTGATAATGGTGGTGTCTGGACCAGCTTGTGCGCACCTTGATTGTTTCACTAGGTACAAGCTACTCCCGCCAACTTAAGTATCAGGTAACTCTACCCATCAAAACTTAGGCAGATGGGAAGAAAGCACGTAGTCTTTTTGGTCTCCGTTGGACTTTGAACCCTAATCTCCAAGATTTGCAGTCCACTTCATTGACCACTAAATGACACCCTTGGGTGCACTTCCTTTTCCTTTTCTTTCAAGATTATTAAGCTGTGTTTATTTCTATCTGATCCTTAAAATTGAGGAATGGTCCGGTTTTCATTGTCTGGTTAGTTAAAAGTTGCTGTTTGATTTTGCTACTCCTAACCCCATCTTGGATTAAAAGTACTCCAACATCACAAAAAAAATTCCTCTCAGATCTCTTGTAGTCGTGCACTCTCATGACAACCTGAGGGCTGTAAATGATTTTAATGAGGATCCCCATCCTTTTTTCCTTTTTCAGATAAGTAAGATCCCATCCTCGGTTTACTAGATATATTTCTCTATTTCTCTTGTTTTTGCAACTCGGTTCCAATGGAATCTGGAAACAGCAAGAGTCAGCCAAGGAGATGCTTTGTGCTTATAAAATATACCTGTTGCATTTATTGCAAAGCTTTTCAGACATGCCATTCTTTCCTTAGTCCTAATTCTCCCTTTTTTAACATAATAATTTTGTCCTGAGTAGGATGCTGGACATACTTGAGAAATTTATTATACGCAAAGGCTATGGTTTTTCAAGACTTGATGGGTCCACCCCAACTGGCCTGCGCCAGTCTCTAGTTGATGACTTCAACTCCAGTCCAAGCAAACAGGTAGATATTAGTAAAATAATCAATCAATCAGCTCTTCGACCCAAAGTTAGTTGGGGTTTTGCTATACTATCCACTTTTGTGTCCAATTTTGCTCTATTTAGGCCCAGTTCTCATTATTTATGTGGAATAGAAAATTGGAAATTCAATTTTAGAACACAATCGAACTTTACCCCTCTTTATCATTTCTGTATTTTGATGTCCTCCTCATCTTAGGTATTCCTATTATCAACAAAAGCTGGTGGCCTTGGCCTCAACCTTGTTAGCGCGAATCGTGTAGTGATATTTGATCCAAACTGGAATCCTGCCCACGATCTGCAGGCCCAGGACAGGTCATTTCGATTTGGACAGAAGCGGCATGTTATTGTTTTCCGCCTACTTGCTGCTGGTTCTCTTGAAGAACTTGTCTATACTCGTCAGGTCTACAAACAGCAGTTATCAAACATTGCTGTCTCTGGAAATATAGAAAAACGCTATTTCGAGGGAGTTCAGGTTGAAAGTCACTTTTCTTGTTTGTATTCTAGGATCTAAGTTTCAATTTTGTGTCATTCTTCCAGCTGGAAATGGTTACTTATTCATGCTGCAACTTTCAGGATAGCAAGGAGTTTCAAGGGGAGCTATTTGGAATATGCAATCTTTTCAGAGATTTATCTGACACGCTCTTCACAAGTGAGATCATTGAATTGCATGAAAAGAACAGAAAAAAAGGTGATGGAACTCGCTCAAAGGAGGACTTGAATGTACGTGGGATGTATTTTGTTCCTGAGAAAGAAATAACTACAGCATCTTTTGTGGGAGATGAAAGCAGTAAACGTAAAGAAGAGGAGTGCACAGCAGTTACTCCAGCGCTGGAAGACCTTGGTGAGTCCATTTCTTATTGGTTTCTGATAGATGATAATTGCTCTGATCGTCCTTTATTGGAACCAACGGGAAAGAAAAGAACGGTGACTACTGACTATGTAATCACCCAAAGTAAAATTTCTCTCCAAAAGAAAAGGCGTGTCAACATTGTTCTAACTTAAATATTGATCACCCTGAAAGGAAAGAACTAAAATACAGCTTCCTCTGTCCTTAATCATACAACAAACTTTCTTGATATCATTCCTTTTCTGTACAAGAAGTTTCTTAGATTATTCAACTTTAAAATTTGGTATGGCATGTCTCTTTATCAATTTAACTTTTCAACCTTTACTTTTTTCTTAGCCATTACTGATATATAATACTAGTCAAATTAACATTTTAAGCTTTGTGCCTAGTTAAAATCTGCTGTTAAATACACAAAGGGAGTAGTACATAATTGGAAGATGGAACATAGTAGATCATCCCTCCTGATCCCGTGCTACACTCTCTCCTTTCCATCATTCTCCTTCCTCTTACTTAGTAAAGCTAAGTGATTCTTTAACAAATTTGATATTTTTAGTTCTTTTTGGGATTGGATAAGACGCAGGGAAAGGGAAAGGTATACCTGAAAGGTTGAACCTTGCATTTCTAGAACGCAAGGTAGGAGTTCTATCGCTTTGTTGCTACTCACCTTAAATTTGGTTATTTGATAAGATGGAACAGAGGATGGATATAGTTCTCTTAAAAAATCCGCTTTACTGTTGTACCTTAAAATTTCACTGATCTGTTGAAGTCGTTGACAATCTATTTATCTTTTTTTCGCAACTTTTCTGTTTTGGCAGCAATACTGAAGTTGTAGTATACAGAAATACAATGGTGTTTGATTTTTATTGCTCAATTTCATTTGACCTTTTTGACGCATAGGTATTGTATATGCTCATCGGTATGAAGACATTGTTAACCTTGGACCGGCAAAGATCAAAGAGAAGAAAGAACAGACCATGCATTTAGTTTACCCTCCGTGCCAGCCAAAGATTTCAACTGCTGGGAAGAAGAAATTAGACAACATAACTGGGAAGGAGAATGCGGGATCTGTCAATCCTATAATGATCCGCAAAAAGAACCAGTACAGCCTCCTTGCCCGTTCCATGGGTATGGAAGAAGTTCAGTTTAGCAAATGGCTCTTATCTGCAACACCAGCAGAGCGCGTAAAAGTACTTAAAGACTATCGTAAGAGAAAGGAGAAGATTCCGAATGGCTGAAACTTCTTTTCCTTTCTCATTGACTTGTAATTTTGTAACATTTAGTCTGTACAGGTGCCTCTTTTTCATATATTTTTAAAAAAAATGTGTACAGGAAAGCTTAATTGTCTGTATCTTCATTCATTCTGGTGTATAGCCTAATAGCCAGCACTAGATCAATGGTGACAAGTATAAATTGTATCTGAGAACAAACAATTAGCACTCTCAATAGAGTAAAAGATTGTTTTGGAATATAAACAGTTCCCTTCCAATTCTACTTTCTCTACATCTTGAAGCTGAGCTGACAATCTACTAATTGCAGCTACTTTCTCTGCATCTTGAACCTTGATACTGGCTTCGAGCTGCGACTGACAGATTGCACCTTTGAATTAACATCACTATTGTGTTCTACGATACTACCAGTAAAAGCCTGCAGAGCATATTGTCAGATCATATATCCCTCTTAATAGATCAGATAATATTATAATTATGCACGAACGTACCTTACTGCTGTCGAATTGTGGTTCAGAGGGACGAACATCAGCCTGTAATAAAGCAGTTAGATTATATTTCTTTAGTTCTTTACTCTGGAACGATGCAATGCAGCAAAACATGCATGGAACCGTGTTATTATGATGAAGATAATAGAACAGCAAGAGATGCATGGAACCTAATAGGTAAGAACATATACAAGGCACAGAATCGTACTTTGGTCTCAGCTATAACAGGAGCCTCAACATCCTCTTTCGCTTGAGGTTCCATGGGAGCATTCTCAGTCAAATTGAATTTTCCATAAGCTAGATTCTGAGGTAAGCAGTTTTCTGGTACAAGGCAATCTTTTAAGAGAAACAGAAGTTAAAGAAAAAAGGAACTTGCAAATTGAATAATCCTCAGGTGAAGAAAATTTGAGAAAGAACTGGCAAAGTTTATCAACAATGACAGAAAAACAAAGATAGCTGCAAGCGTCCTCATGAAAACAACATACTTTGATAACTATAGATAGGAGGTGAAAAAGGAAAGGCCAATGCTGCTTCTAATTCTATCCCTCCTCGAAGCTGAATTTAAAAAATATTACTGAACAAAGCACCAGAAACCGTCTTCAATAAGTAAACACTACCAGAAATTCAGAAAAGAGTAGACCCCACACACAAGTTTGACAAAAAGTAGAAAGTTCTACACAGAAGAATGACATCAAAGATAAAGCACCAGCATTGAGTACCTTATCAGCACAAAGTAGGTGAGAGACTAACTAAAAATCCAAGCGGATAGTTGTTTTGGGTTGATCAGTTATTTATAGTTCATGCACAAGTAATTCCAAGAAGGTTCTGAATTACCCTAAATTGACTCTCTCCATCTGGGCAGTTGCTTTGGGATGATGAAATCTATTAACATATTACTATACAAGTAATTTCAGAAATTCAATAGGCAAGTGGCAGATGGAGTGTATATAGTTCACAATTCTTTCTTCCAGGGACAAGGCATACCTTTAGATGTTGCTTTTGAACCTTCAACCTGCACATAAAAATTTCAAATAGATTAGTTGAAAAATAACAAACAAATTCATAGATTGTCGGGAAAATTACTTGAGAACCAAGGAAATCCCTTCACAGTATATGGTAGAATGAGAAAAGATGCAAGTCAAGAATACACATCTTAGGTAGAAGGGAAGGGTTACTCACATGCCAGTGATCAGGAAACTTTTCAATGGACTGAAATCTTGAAGATTCACCTCTTTCCTTGAGCTTGCCAAAGTTATGCATCAAGCCACATATCAAATGCAATTTAGCAAAAACTACAGAAGCATAAAATTTGTGTATTCCAAGAGTCAAACTTTCTATTTAAGTTCAACAACATGTAACTGACCTCTAAACTTTTCATTTCTTCTTCTAAGAGAACATGACCTGGGCTGACATCCGAGTCATCACTACCTAGCTCTTCTTGATTGGCATTTTCAGCTTCTTCTTCTTCCTTTTCGAGTTCAGCAAGTCGGGATAATATGCGATCATATTCCTCATCTTTAACATGAGATACATCTTCAGCTTGAGAAGAAATAGGAAGCTCGGGTTTCACGATACCTGAGTTTCAAGCAGTTTAGAAAGTTCAGTGAATGAAATAAGCTGCAATTCAGAGCAATTAAGTGATGCTTAATTACAAGTAGAACCACAAATCAAAACGATCAAAAAAAGAAAAAAATAGAATCACAAATCAAAGAACCACCAAAGACTAGTGAATGTTGCTGAAGGTAAGAACTCTCACAACACTGGAAGACTACTTCAGAAAGCCATCTTCACAACACAGGGAGTAGATATGCTCTCTCGTCCCTCCATCCATGTGCGCAGTATATATAAAAAAAGCATCCCCTTGGTTACACTTAAGATATTGGTCCATGAAAGGACAGTAGAAAGCCTGATGCCTTAGTTGCTTTTCACATGTGGAAAGAAACTATAAAAGCTATCTCTAACACACCCAATATTCGATATAAAATCAGTCAGACACATTAGAGACTCTGCTTCTGTCTCTAACAATATCTAGAAGTTTGGAAATGATTATACTAAGTGGGTGATCATTAACTTGTCAATGTTCAATGAACTCAATAAAGATAGTCCAAATAGCAAATGGTGGTTTAGATTTTCAAGTTTCTACAGGCCTTATGAACTTATATTATGTTTGACGATATGGGTCTTGTATTAAAAACACGTTTTCAATAGTTTACAGTTCTATCTTTACTCCCACTTGTGCACAATAAAAATTCTAAAACATGCCAAACATTTTGCTTGCTTTCAAGAATGAGATTTGAACAATGTTTTCTCCATTAAAATTTAGGATCCATCAAAACACCAACCTTATATAAGTTAGCAGTGTAACAATCAAAAAGCATGCATCAACTTCTTCGGAGAGGTTCTTTTCCGTAGCAACATAAAAACAGAAAATTATCCAATACAATAGCATACATAATACCTCTCATAGATGGCTGAGCCTATAACTTCAATTAGACATGTTACAAAATTTATAGCAATAGCATTTTGATAAGACAGAATTTGAAGCTTATGAGCTCAGAATTTGAGTCTATTTGAGCTTGGTTCTAAATCAATAATCTGTAGATAAATTTCATCAGACAAATATAGGGTTTGAACAAAAGCGATTGGGTTCTGCCGAATCCGCTTCCTACTCTCTAGCTCTGCCCCTGATTCTGATAGCGGAAACATTTAAAGATGCTTTTTACTAATCAAGAAAAAAAACTTATAACTAGCAAAGTGATAACATCAACATTAATTCGACTATTATATGTAAGACATAAATCAGTAACAGGTGGAACATGCCTATCATAGATGCCTCTTTAGGAGAAGTTTCCTCAACATAGTCTTCTCTTATCTCCACAAGACCCTCCTGTCAAAGATTGATTGGAATCATCAAATTCATATAACCATCTGAACTTCAGAAACCAAAAAAGAATATGCACAAACAAAAAGAAAAGTTACTCCCTGTATCCCAAATATGCACAAACAAAAAGAAAAGTTACTCCCTGTATCCCAATTTAAGTGTCTTAAATTGACTAGGCATGGAGTTTAAGAAATAAAGGGAGACTTTTGAATCTTGTGATCATAAATTAAAGATGTGTGAAGTACGTTAAAGCTTGTGATCCTAAACTTTCCATGTAGAATGTTGGAAATGGAAATCTTACTAAATTTAGAAAGGGGCATTCTTTTTGGGACAGATCAAAAAGGAAAGTAAGACACTTTAAATTGGGACAGAGGGAGTAATACAATAAATCAAACTGTGAACATCCCAACTACCAACTAATGCTCTACGGTGCACACATACATTCATATGACGAGCAAACCAGTGAGAAGTATCTACCAAAAAATTCACACCAACAGGCAAGTCAATATCAAGTCATCTCAAACTAACCCAAGTTTTTGCATTTCTTAAATTTAAGTCCCAACACACTATCATGTCATATCACCAAATAAGTTTCTGTATCACTTGGAACACTGTAGTTCTATTATCATTACCTGCTGCATCCAAATAAGCTTTATATCACTTCTAAGCACGGTAGTTCTATTATAACATATTAGTAACTCAAACACTTGGGAAAGCAATACCATGTCAAAATGTTCAAGCACCATATGACAGAACCAACAAGCATACCGCTGCCTCAGAAGCTGTAGCATCAAAAAATGAGGCCTCAGCCTTAAGGTCTTGCATTAAAGCCTTTACAGACTCCACTTGGACCTCCAATGCCTTCCCTCTTCTGTTCAGTATCTCAACTGTTTGCTTCGCTGTCCTCTCAGCATAATGGCCCTCTCCTAGAAGAACCTGCATACAAAATGGAGAAGTAGAAAATTATATTCAAAAAGTTGTAACTAAAAAAGGATTCTAAGAGCAAAATTTCAGGTATTTGTCAGTTAAAAAAAAAATGAAGCATATTTTCATAATTAACCAAAGAGCACTTGCAAATTAGCCAGACAAAATAGCAAGTTAAATATTAGGTTTTAAACTTAGAAATGATTGTGTAAACAGCAGAGACTTAGACTTATCAAACAGATGCAAAAAAATAATGTAGAATTCAGGAAAGAGGAAATGAAAGCATATTCCATGATTTGGCAAAGAAGATCCTACTACTATCAGATGCCCCGTTGGAGAACAATAACCTTTCCAGTTTTACTGATATATTAATCAATAAATCATCCAATTGGACAGTTTTAAGGAAATGGTTCATTTTGATCAAGGAAGAGAATCAATCAATAGATCAATGACAGCTCAATACCAAACTAGTTGGGTCGACTATACCGATTCCGCTCTACTCATTCTGCTCTACTTAGGTCATTAAGAGAATTCATCATAGTTATACTATTCTTATAACAGTCATCAACTTATCACAATCCTCCTCCCTTATTTGGTCTTGCGACAAGAAATACTTTGCACATAATGGGAGTTTGATCAAGGAAGAGCTTCTGGCAGGAAAAAAAAAAGTTCCATTTAATCCAGAAAGAAAGACAAAAACTTTATGCTGGAAGGCCAAAATTTTCTGCATTTAGCATCATGTACAATCAACAGAATAGCCTTGCACCCAGTTGTGGAGCCACATAAAATGGAGGGGATTCATCGGAAAGTTTTACTGCCTAATAAGGTAAAAAGGAATTTTTAAACATATATAAAATTTTGAATCCCCTTAACAGGTTCAACTCCCAAGTGTGACATTTTTGAATCCCCTTGTCAGAACTCTGATTCCGCCACTGTTATTGCACCTCGAGTATCGCTTGTTGGTATTGTCTTTAGTACTCTCAGATTACCTCATTCTTCTATTTTATTATTACCTTCGGTTAGCATACTATTTGTTGTTACTACTGTTCTTTTCTCCACTATTTTCTATATGTATGGTTTCTTCACTAATGTACTTCCCTTTCTTACTGATTTTATATTTTTTACTTGATCCGAGATCTATCGGAAACAACGTCTCTACCTTAACAACCTTCCCAAGATAGGGGCAAGGCTGCATACACATCACACTCTCCAGACTCCACTAGTGGGATTACACACTGGATATGTTGTTGTTTTTGTTTGCTGAAACTACACAAGAAAAGAGGCTCATACTATTGAAAGTGCTCTTATTAATAGAAGTACAAGAAATAGCGGATAGTAACAAAAACAGCAGACAGTAGCTACAACAAAATAATATAATCGTCATAGTACAAAAAAACAACAAGTAATAACAGAAATCGAAACTGAGCAATACTATAACTACTACTACTGAAATCGCTTAAAGAATGAATTACCAGAAATTCATTGGTGTGAATCAATCGACCAGGAAAAAATGCAGCTTTACCAAACGGAACCTGAAAAGTTGCAAAAACGCGAACACATTAATCGCCTAGACATACAAACAAGCATATAACACTCTACTATCCATTCAAAAATAAAAAAAAAGTACAGTAAACAAAATTCACCATGATATCATGATGGAGCTCATCGGGGAGTCGCTGAACAAGGTTAATAAGAGTATTATTGTCGGCGGAAAAATCTCGGAGCTGGTCCAGCTGCTTCTGCCGCTCCGATATAGTTTCCTCCACACGCTTCGCTGCTTTCTGTGCTTCTTCCACCGGAAACAGTGAGGATAGTGACGTCACCGTTCCCTTTACTGATTCTGCCATGACTTCACTTGCCGGCAAACACCGGCGGCAACAATTTCCTCTTTCCGGCCTGTGTTTCGCGCGGAGAGAAAATTAGGGTGCCTTTCAAAAAAAAATTTGGAAAAAATTGGTTTACATAAAGTAATTTTGGGGGAAATATGTCAAAAAAATATAAAATTGAAAAGATATATTTTAATTTACATATAATACATGTAAAATGAAAGGATTATTAGAAAAAAAATAATGAATATATCATTTTTATGAATTACTAGTATATGTCTCCGCGCGTTGCACTGCTATATATTAATTTATATTTTATTTTCATAAAATATTAAATAGTTCAAATATTTTTACCTATTTGTCCTTTATTATTTTTATGTTTTATTAATAAATTAATATTTTTTTATATTAACAATTTATTATTTAAATTTTTTCACATGAAATCATAAGATTATATGACATGTAAATATATTTTGCATGTATTTTTTTTCAAATTTAAAAAGTTCAAAATATTCTTTATATTCTTAAATTTGTGTCAAAGTATAATAGAAAAATGATTTAAAACTAAATGAATATAAAATAATGTAATAATATACAAACATGTAAGTGACATATACATTTTTTAATAATCATTGAAAATAATTAATTATAAATAGTGAATCTGTTATGTTATTTTTTAAAAATTATTAATTTAATCTTTTAAACTTTTTTCGCATAAGAATATAATAGTTTAATTTTTTATCAATGGTTAGATGTCAAGGAACTAACCAATGTTTCTAGTATTTTAATATAGTAATTGCTGCATAAATCTCTTTTATGACTATTATAAAATTTATCATAATTTTTAGTACTGATTATTGTAATACAACGTGTAATCATATAAAATTAATGCATTATATGTAGTTTCTTAAAGATTTATGTGTAAAATATCCTTCATTAAAATAATGGAAGAATTTTACGCAGCAAAACAATTTTGTTTTAAAAAAAATACTTTCATATAAAATATATTAACAATTAAGATTAAAACTCATCATTGGTTATTAAAATAAAAAGTGCCAATTTAATTATCTATTAAAACTTTTTAGGGTCTGTTTGGAAAGCCACTTGGTAATTGAAATTGGTGTAATTACCAGGGTAGTAATTACCAGCCTAGTAATTACGCTGTCTAGTAATTACACTGACCTGTTTGATTGCCACAGTGTAATTACACATGTCCTGTTTGGATGCCACAGTGTAATTACACATGTTTTGTTTGGATGCACAATTGCAATCATAAAATTATAATAAATTTTTTAAAATAAAAATTAATTATTTAAAATTTATACTAGACAAATAATAAACTTTATAAATGACATTAAATTTAAAAATTTAAGATGTATATTCTTTTTTGAAAATATATTAATTAATAAACATATTTTCTGTAACTAATATTATGAAAAAATAATTGATTTATATTTTTTCAAATTAATATATTTCAATTGAATTGATCATAACAACTAAAAGTATGAAGTTTCTACGAACATCGTGAAATGCATGTTTGATAAAAAGAATAATGTATAAATAAAATGTCATAAATTATTAAATGTTTGACAAAAATACAATCTATCAAGTTCAATTAAAAAATGACGTACAATGTAAATTCAATATTACTAAAACAAATGAAACTGAAAATATAGCATAGGTTATAAATTCAAAACAAAAAATTTAACATAATACTCTTATAACAAATTTTAACATAGCAATAAATATGATTTATTTTTATTTTTTCTTAATAAAGAAAACGTAAGTCTATAACCTTACTTAACAATAAATTCTATTTTAATTTAAAAATTAGAATACTAATAAAATTATGCTAATGAGAAAATAAGCATGGCATAAAGAAATAGATAATACGAGAAAATTACATAGAATCACATAAAGTAAGGTTGAGAACAAGAATAAAATGAAATATAGAAATAAAAAAATAACTTAAAATAATAGAAGTAAAAAAAATTAAAACGAAATAAAAAATAAAAAGTAATCAGGTGGTAATTACACCATGTAATTACCAGCAATTCACAGCCTCTGCCTGTGAATTGTAGAGTGTAATTACCCCCTGCCAATTACACCAATTACCTGCTGACCAAGTAATTACCTGTCCTTCCAAACAGGACAAGACAGTGTAATTACACCAATTACACCAAATTCAATTACCAGGGTGTCCTTCCCAACAGGCCCCTAATGTTTTCCTTTATTTGGTATTATGCTATGTATAACGTGATATTAGTAATGCAATAAGTTTTAATGCACGTATTAGTATGGTTAAATATACAACTATCCATCAATTTCTTTTTACATCTTTATCATCGTATTTAAGATTTTTTATTATTTTTTTTAAAAAACAGATTATTAATACACTATAATCTATATCCATCAAAATTCTTTTAAACCTTATCAAATGACCCCTTAAAGAAAATAGAAAAATTTAAAAGATTAAAAATACTTGATCGTCTTGAGGGGGATTCAATTTAACTTTAAAATATATTTATTTTTTAAAATGATTTATAGCTACATAAATATTTATGACTTATTTTAGGTCAAGAGCTTCAAAAATCTTTTTTTTTTTTAAAAAAAAAAACTTCATGTAAAGTTAAATTAATTCATATAATGTAAGATTTGAGACAGTAATATAAATTGAGACGGAAAAAATATTTATTAGGCAAAGCTGTCAACAAGTACAAAAAGAGATATGGAGACAAATTCAATAAGATTCCTTTCATGACAGCTCAATCACAACAATCATCCATGAACTCATCTAAGTCAACTTAATCTATTCTCAATGCAAATAATTTTACTTACATTACATCTCATATTTATATTTACACCAAACTACATCAATCAGAGATTTTGGATAATATTTGATTAACCTCAAAAATAAAATAGAAAAGTATTGAAAATATTTTTAAATTTAATGCGAATTATTAATTTTATCTTTGAATAATTGATAATTTTGAAAATATTTTTTTATTTGACTGATTGAATTTAAATACATCATCGATCTTATAATATAAGTGAAATACACCCTTGGATTTTCACCAATTTTAGGGGTGTTTTCTACACTTTTCTTGACTTTTTATTAAGAGCCTCGTGTTCCTGCAAGAGTTTGAGATCATTTACTATGTCACTGAGGACGTATTTAAGTTAAGTCACTCAAGTAAAAATGTGTTTTTAAGACTGTCAAGAGTTCAGAAACAAAACTAATAATATTCGCCAAGTTAAAAAATGTTTTTATTACTTCATTCGAAATAAAATATGGTACTACTGTCTACTTGTACTCAAAAGTTGGAAAGTAATTTTGGAACTTAAAAAGTAACATCTATGACATTCATTTTCCTAACAAATAAATAAATTATTACACTTTTTTTTATTTTATCAAATATGTATTAACTTCCACCAACATAAGTAAAAAATAACTGAGTTTGAGTCCTCATGATTCTCAATTTAACCACTTGACTACATTTCTTAATACAATCACTCTTAAAATATTTGCTACAATATTCGTATTTTTAACCTGAGAAAAATAAAAATAAATTTATTATAACAATTACATATTTAAATATGCTTGTACTTATAATTTTTGTTTATCTTTATGTATGAAGTTACAAAAAAGTAGAAAAATACTTCTTTATCAATTAAATCAAAAAGTAAAATATTAAAGATTAAAAATTAATAACATATATCTTAATTTATTTAATATCAATTTAACATATATATATATATTAAAAATAAAAAATCGAACCAACCGAACCGCACCCTACCAAATTAGGAAAACATTCACCCCACTTCTTCATCACTAATCAATATTATATGTGAATACTAGTTGTTTATAGAACCTAATTAACAAACATAATATTCTAATTAATTATGTACCAATAATTTACGTTTTGTTAAATAAATAAAATTAAGAAAAAAAGGGTACTAGTGGGAGTCCAGAATTGACCAGTGAAGGCCCTTTTTGTTGGAACCAAAAAAACAAATTATCTATTTAGGTTGTAAGATTAGCCGTTGAGCTCTCATTTTCTCAAAAATTTGCTGCTGTTTTGGTGCTTGTTGTTGGGTTGTTAGTTCTAAGATTTTTTGTTTTTGTTTTTTTTGACTTCACTTGAAGCAACCCCATTTGTTTGTTTATCTTAAATATCTCTTCTTTTAAACTGTAATGGACTTAATTTTTTCATCTGGGTTGATCTTAAATTGCTTGAAGGAGAAGAATTGGAGTTGATCTTGAAATGGGTGTGGCTAAAAATTTGATCTTTTTAAGAAAGAATTCTGGGGTTTGGCTTAGAATTCTGTTTTATTTATGGTTTTTCTTTGGAGGGTTTTGCCAAGTAAAGGGACTCAGACCTCTTAGAGAAAAGTATCGTTCGTGGGGCGATGAGGTTAGTAACTTGCAATTGTTTTTTATGTTTGTTGTTGTTTCCCAGTTAGGATTACTTCAATTTGGTGTATGTTTTGTATTGATGGCAATTCTAGTCTCAATTGTTTGAGTTTTTGAAGTTGTGATTTTTGGAACTTGAAGTTGTGTTTGGACTGCATTTTAGCTTCCTGTGTGTTGCCTGAAATGAGAGCATTCTTGTGGTGTTTGATGCATTTGACTTTTGCAATGTGGAAATTTCAATTGAATTTGAGAAAAAGTTTTAACTTTTTTGGTGATAGAAGTGGGTTTGTGATAAATGTGATTTCATCACATGTTTAGAGCCTAGCTTAGGTCAAACTCAAAAGGGTTTCCGAGACTTGATTGATAGGAAAGAGAGAATAAGAGACTTTGGTGAGGTTTTACCTACATGTAGTGCTTATTTGTTAGTGCTTTATATCAGAATGGTTACCATATACCTAGGATGAAACTGATATGAGGTGGTTGAAGTTCAAAGTTTCCATTTATTGAGGTGATTAACTAAAGTTAAGTATATTTACAGTTGATCGACTTTGATCCAAGCTCAGCAGGCATCATGGCACTTCTGCAGCAAAGATAGAGAAAGAAAATGATAGAAAAATTTAAAAAAGGAAAGACATGGTTCTGCTACATCTTGTCATCTTAATAGAAGGTCATTTCAGTGTATTTGAAGTGATAAATAATATCATCATGGTTATCTATCTGTAGAATGATCATTTGGAGCTATTTTTACTCATTTTTCCCTGGTAAGTCTGAGTTTGTATCAGAGTTTTGCCTTATAGGGCAGCATCCATTCCGAGAAATCCTTGATCTACAAATGGAAAGTTGGACTCTTATCAGGAATAGGAATGGGGATTCAAACATTCTTGAAACCACATAGCAGTAGGAGGTTTGACCTTCTTTAAGGTTCACTGACTCGTGAAAGATAGCAAAAGATTTACACTGTCTCATAGTTATTTTTGTTTAGTTGAGAACTATCTTATAATAGAACCAATGCTTGCATCTAATGGTTGTTGTTTTTCAAAAAATATAACATTAGCCTTTCTTTAGTGCACATCACATATAGGAGGTATGGACCTAAGGATATAACATGTCTGGATGCAGCCAAGGTGTTCCAAAACTTGGCTTGTGAGAGGAAGTCAATCTTGAGAACTTGGACCATTTGAGTCTTGCTGATATAAGCCTTATCCCTTAGGTATTAGTCTTAAGAAATTCACAAGTATGGGATTTATTTTAAAGCCGTAGTGCTTTTCCAGCCCAAAATACCATGAATTAGTGCTAAAGGCTCTCTTTTTGAAGCAATTACCTAGCAGATTTTAAGCCTTGGTGGAAAGGTTATTCAGTAATTGTGTCTTTGGGAGGTAGGAAGAACCCAGTGAAATAGTTAATGTATAAGCAAAGTGGCCCACACCTCCATCATAAGAATAAAAGGTCTCTTTATAGCAAGAATCACTTGTTGGAGATCTTTCTAGCACTGTTGTGATTCGCTTATCAAAACTTTAAGAAAATGTTTACAATTTAGTTTTCACCTTCTAAGCTTTCGTAAATCCTATTCTGGGAGATGTTTGCCTTGAAATTGTATGTCCTCCAAGAAAGCCAAGTTTGTCCAACCTTTGTCGGAACCAAGAAATTGACATGATATCAATGATAAGACTACAATGAGATTAAAGGAGACAACAATATTCTAGCTAAATGTTGAAACATTTGCTCTTAGTATATATTTTGCAAGGAAATAACTTGCCTCTATAGGAACTTGTCTAATAATTGGTGAAGATCCATAAGGAATGATTTGTTATGGAGATTATTCAGCGTCAATTCCCTCTTCTCCCCCAACCCTGTCCCTGCTAGATAGAAGAAAAGAATTTTTTTTGACCTATCTCACTGAAGGACGGAATGACCTGATTTATTTTTTCAAGGAGCTGTGAAGTTAGTTTAACTCCTTTACGTAAGATGGATGTAAGAGTGAGCGCAGAAATGCCAATTGACATTTCAGTCTGGCTATATTTAGCTGCCTTTATGAGATAGGATCAATGTGAAAAATCCTATTTCAGTGTAATATTTTTTGTGCTCATTTGCAAATTAAGCATAATGAAGCCTGGAGGGTATTCTACTCGTGCATGGCTAACATGAGGGCTATGTTGCTCGAACTCTTCAAAAATGTCAACGGATAAGTGTCGGATTCTTCAGACTTAGTGTACTTTTGGAGAATCTGACACGGGTGCAACATCAAAAGTGAAGAGTCTGCGCAACTTAGCATGAGGGTCATGACATTATTACTTAACTGTCTACTGCCTTACTGCTCCCAGGATTCTGTTCAACGGTAAAGATAGTACAACACAGGATGTGTACAGGTGCATGCACGAGTTTGAAACCTTAATTGAAAGAAATCTGTTTTTCAGATGGAGAAGGGTAGAGGGGAGGACCAATCGTCCATCGAATTTTGAAGCTGAAAGAATGGATCTTTTTTGGGTCAATATTAGTGCTAGTGGAGCAACATCCCGTGCCCCGTGTCTTCTCTTTCTTCTTCTATGGGTCCAACTAAACATTGCTTCTTTTGCGGTGACTTCACCCACTCAAGTCCAAACCATCTCAGTATCCCCCCCCCCCCCCCCCC
>JAJOOR010004949.1:0-19488 GCA_036250505.1 Solanum acaule | reverse complement strand
AACATTGAAATCACTTTGATTTGGCTCTTTGATTGAAAGGAGAATCAAAGATAAAATCCCCATACCTTTGTGATTAATTTCCTTAGAAATTTGAAGAGAAATCAGTAGGAACCCATCCCCTAGCTTGAAGCTTCAAAGATGTCTTCCATGGAGTTCTAGAGAGAGTTTATTTGAGAGGGAAGGTTCAATTTGGAGAGTGAGGTCTAAGTCTAGGTCTTGGGGTTTTATCCACTCAAAATACCCTAAAATAGGTAGAATAACCATTTATAATAATATCCCAAAGTACCCAAACTACCCCTCACTTAGTTAGACCTTTTTAAACAAGTCAAACTTGAATTTTATTTTTGCAGATTTCGTCGGGAAACAAGTCCGCGACGCGGAGGTGTTCCCGCAAGTTTCTAAAATTTAAATTTCGAGACAGGAGTCCGTGACGCGGACCAAGATTTTTGGCCTTTGGTGGAGCTAGTACGCGACGCGGACATGCTCCCTCAAAGTGTATTTTCAAGCTGCCTTGGCAGCTTGCTTGGCCAAGGGTTGGGGTCCTCCTTGGGGCCCCTTAGGGTGGCCCCGGGGCGTCATACCCAAACATTTTGACCCTAAAAACATTTATTAAGACACTAGGGTCACCTCCACTGATTTTAGACTCCAAACAACACATAAAAACATGAACAACATACTAGAACACACCAACACGTAAAAGACTAGTTTCCAAACGTCTCTTTGACGTTTGACTTCAAACTCAACTCAACTGACTTATAAACTCATTTTCAAACATTTATACAAGTTTATCAACTACTAACACGCATGTGAAGCTCTAATTATCCTATTTCATTTGGAGGGGCGTTACATTTATGTTCGGGGACGGACATAGTTTTTAGTGGTGGATAATGTAATGACCCATAAGGTCATTTTTGGGAATTTTCATAAAATTATTGTTTTACTCCTCCCGATAGTTGGCTGAGTAATTTTTAATCAGTCGGTGAAGTTGGTTTGTGAATTTTGAACAATTCAGTAACTGAGGTTATTAAATTGATGGGTAATTTTTATATAATTTATTTAGTTTTTGACTAATGGGCTAAGTCTATATTTTTTTTAATACCCTATACTATTTGTCCCATATAGATTAAAATAAGTAGTAGGGCTTGTCACTTTTTATATGTAATTATTTAAGAAAAGAAAAGAGAGACAATAAAGTTACCTCTTTTGGACGAAGGTTGAAGAATGCCTCGCACTTCATATTGCAGGTAAAATATGTTTTCTTCCAAATCAAAACTTTCCGCCTAGAATGTTGATTTCAATTGTTGGTAGTGCACTATTATTATTGTTTCTGTAAAACGATTGAAATTTCTCATATAAATGGTTGTAATTGGCCATTAGCCATGAAGAAAAAAGTTAATTGGTGTTCATGACCTATTAATGGCCAATGATTAGGAAAATATAATATAATATAGTAAGGGATTGAAGGAATAAATTGAAATAGGAAAATTGCTGCATATTATCTTCATGTCGTGGCTATTGATTCTCGTGGTTAGGTAATTGGCTTCAATTTTGATTCCTTTTATAATCATCATCTTATGATTAAAATTTTGATATATTGAGATAGGTAATTAAATATTTGATATATTGTATTATATGAATACCGTTAGATTCTGATATTAGAAGAATCAGAATTTAACCCTAGTCTTGAAAATTGGAGAAATATTGAAAGAGTTGACATCTTAATTGGCATCAAGATTTAGGAACTTGATATTAGGTTTTGGTGAGTTTTTTGGGTCTAGGTTAGCCATATAGTTATATGGGTATTATTAGTTTTGAAATCTTATTGTGATTATTTATGTGAATTGATTGTAGTGATTTTGAAGCCCAACAAAAAAGAAGACTCAAGTCCCGGAGTGAGTGTTCGAGTATTTGAGGAAAGTGGATTTTTAAACCCTTGTAAAGTGTATAGAATCATGTATTTCCTTATAGTATGTGTTTGGGAGTAATGGAACTTGGTGATGGGTTGACTTGTCCATATTGAATAATTCTAATGAAGAAAAAGGGGTAATAAAAGGCAACGTGATTAATTGTTGGTGTGTGATGTGTTGAGAATGGGTTTAAAGGCTTATTGACTCATTATTGATGCTATATCACGATTGTGTTATGAATTATGGATTATTATGAAAATGGTGATCTTCTCATTATTTATGTGAACATGTCATTTGCATTGGTTCTGAGACATGGTTGTGATAAGTTTTTGTGAATTCAGTAAGAATAAGAAATTAAAGAGGATGTACTATTTCGAGGGAAAATTGAGTAAGAATAAGAAATCAAAGAGGATGTACCATTTCGAAGGATGTATCGCGCGCCACGATGGATTTTATTATCGAGAGACGTGTCGCACATTGCGACAGATTCTATTATGGAGGGGCATGTCGCACGTCGCGATGAATTTTATTATCGTGGGTCATGTCACATGCGCGATGGATGCATGGACATATATTTCCCCCATGGTCCTGGACTGTGAGACAACCAGTGTGTATTATTAGGTCATATATGCATCCCTATACTTGACATTGCATTGCACATCTTTATTATTGGTGAACTTGATCTTGTGTGTTGCTGATCTTGTGAGTGACTTTATGTGGAACTTGTGATTGATGAATATTGAGTTTGTTGTTGAGGATATGTAATTGTTAGAGTATTGTTGGTGAGCTGTGTGTTGTGTAAATTCTGAACTGTTAGGTTGGGCTGGTTTTATGAAAGTTGTAGTTGTGGAGGTTCGATTTGGTGTAAAGGAGTACCCGTATTCTATTCCCTTTGCTTGTGTTTAGAAGTTTACTTGTTGAGTATAGTGTGGTTCGGTACACACCCTTTCCTACTACATTTTTGTAGGTTACTAGCTCGGATCTTCATGATACTTTCTGTTCTCTCCTTATCCAAGGCTTTTTGTGGAGATTTGTGAGGTAGTTGTTTATCATCTCAGCGGACCTTCTTACTCCTATTCAGTTCTTGTTCTACTTTAGTGACAACATCATTTGAGACTTGTGTTTTTTTTTAAATCCATTGTAATTCATTAGAGGCTTGTACACGTGACAACCAAATTTTGGGGATTTAGTTCATTTTACTTATTATGGGCATTAGTAGTTGATTATAAAACTTTTATTTTTATTTTACTTCCGCATTTATCATATTTTTTGTGTTTTAGGTTGACTTGTCTTGGTGGGATAAGACGAGTGTCATCACGTCCATTTTTGGGTCGTGACACAATCATATCAGCTTGGAAATTATTATAATAATAAAAACTAAGGAATTGAAGGCCTAATTTTTACCATAGTCTCATGCATTATAATTCTCAATGCATCAAAATGTTCACAAGAACTTTTGGATTTTCTTCAATATTCCACATTTCAATTTGACTTTTAATAGACTTTACTGCCCAATTGGTACTCTCAATGTCTTGAAACATAAAAGAAGGAAAATCAATTGGTCTAAGTGGTGGCAATCCTAATAACTTTATTACTTTATCCTTAGAATCATAGTTTTTTAAATATTCAAAATAATTTGTGAATCTACATAGTACATCAAAAACTATGATTGGTTGGATCCAAAATAATATAGATGGAATATTATTATTATTTGCCACTAAACCTGTAACACCTCGGTATTTGAAAGAGCTAAATTTAGAAAAAACTAATTTGGAAAGAGCCAAATCTTAAATTTTTCATGTTATGCTTAAGTTGTGAGTTTTGAGTCTGTTTCAAACGACCATAGCTTTAAGTACATGAAGATTTAGGTGGCCCATAGATATCAAATAAAAGGTATTGGAATCCTCTTTACAATGCCACCGAATTTGTAAATTTTTTAGCTCGAATGAGAGAGATATTCCCGTTTGAGGTCAGGCTGTCCAATAAAGGAATGTTACTCGAAAATATGAGAGGTATTTTCGTCTTTTCCTTAACTCATCAACTTAAAACAAATTATGGTAATATTTAGGGGTCTAAAATGGTTTGGTTCAGTTTTATCAATCCTAATTTATGCTAGAGTTTTAGAAATGAGTTCAACAAAAGAAAAGAGGAGAAATGAGGGAAGATTCAAGGCGTTCATCGAAATTTCTTTCGGATCGAAGGTTGTTTCGCCAAGGGTTTGATCCCTAAGAGGTATGTGAGTTCTCATAGTGTTGGGTTCATTAACCCACACACCAGTCATGATATTTTAATACATTTTCGTTCTCAAAGTTTAAAGATTTGAGTTCTTGTTGAGTTCGTTCCTCTCGGACACCCATTTGCCGCATGAAGACCAGCCTACACCTTACCCCACTAACTCTCTCGAGCTGAGTGTGAGTATATAGGACTAGGGCTCACCCTCTCGGACTAAACCTCATATCGACCCACTCCTTAGGCCATCAGTCTAGTGATCTTGGTTTCGCGACCTCCCTCTCGGGCAAGCCAAAAACACATGGGTGGCTTTGTATTTGCAACTACAAACCCTTTAGGTTTAACCACAACCACTACGTGAAATCACCATTGAATTACATCTAACGTATCAACAAGCAAGACCCAACAAGAATATCAACACATATTTGCTAAATCACACCCCAAGAATGGGGGTTTTTAACCATACATCAAGAAATAACAAAATACACCTAAATGATACTAAAATCAAATGGGTATAAGAAATTAAACCTTGATTTAAGCAAAGGAAGAAGAATGGAGAAGACCGACTTCCAACTTGGGGAAGATGAAATCCTTCTTTCTTCAAGTCTCCCAAAAATCCTCTCCAAACTTGAGAGAAAAATATCCAAAAAAGTACTATTCTATTCTGAAAATAATAATAATGGTTCGACACTTAAAAATAATAATAAGTTCAGTATATATAGACTTCAGAAAATAGCGCTGGCGGATCTTTCGGGGAAGTTAGTCGATATCGCCGAATGACTTCGGCGATTTGCACTTCGTCTGTCTCATTGCCGTTTCATGCTTGCCTTCAGCACCTTCACGTTCTGGACCATTAAGCGGTATAGTACTGCTTCACGAAACTATTCGATGGAGCGCCGACTGGTCCATTCATCGCCTTTTTTATCCTTCTCCTTCAGGGCTTCGCGTACTGGAACAAAGGGCGGAGTAAATCCTTTCGGCAAATCGCCAAGTGTGCTTGGCGATGCTCGGGTTTCAGCTTCGTCATTCTTTTCAGCCTTTTTGTTCCTTTTTGCGCCTAAGTGTCCATGCTTTCACTAAAACTTCAAATACCTGAAACTTAATAGTTTTCATGAGATATTTACACAAAATAAGCATTCGAGGATACTATTCTTATCAAAATAAAGCCCTAAATGTGTCCAATTTATGGACTCATCAACACCCCCAACTTAAACTTTTGCTTGTTCTCAAGCAAAGTCAAGTTCAGCCATTCAAAAAGGGTGTCTCAAACAGTGCTACACAATACTCAAACATGAACATACACAATAAAATTCAAATTACTTATGCACAGATCAACTGTGTACTCAAAGATTCAAGTTGTGACACACCATTACCAGAGATTCTCGTGCTCGTAATACTTGCTACTTGTGCAAGTTCAAGCTCGACAAAATGTATCTAAGTGCCCTCACATGAAGAATGATTCCATATTCACACACAAAGGTTAATCAATTAAAGAGCAGGAATCAGATGCAACGCTCACACTCAAAAAAAGGAACAGAATGCATGTTTTTACCCATAGGTTTGCCTTTATTTTGCCAATCGACTTTCAATTCGGCTTACTCAAGATCAAAAAGGCCTTTGTAAGGCTTGCAATGGGGATGAGTGCAAAGGTATGGTCATTTAGGCTCAATGGCTCCTTCCTCGTGGGATGTGGTATTCTCAGGGCATTCCCTTCTTTTCCTTTATCAATTCTTTTTCAAGTGCTTCTAAGTCACCTGTTTATTCACCTTCATGGATTGCTTCGAAACCTGATTTCCTTCATACCTTATTCCACACATTTATTTTTTAATTGAAGAGGTTTCCACTATTCTGCAACACCATGGGTTAAGGAGGACTTTTCCTGCACTTCTTGACTTCTCCTTTTCCTTTTCACCACACCCCACAACTTAGGCTTTTGGCCTAGGCTGGTTATTCACTAAACCAGAAATTAAGAGGATTATAGGTAGTGGGTCAAGTGAGGTCTAGTGTTCATCAAGGTTCTTCCAAAGAAAGGTAAGGCTCAAAGGGTGTTCAAAAGAGTTTCACACACTCACGGGGTAGGCCACAAAAGAGGTATATGTCAAATTTGGATCACACTCCTTAAAGTTGCCTAAGATCATATCAAGAGGACACCTTTCTAAATCAATCAGACTAATAGGGCAAATTTTAGGTTTATTCATGCATGGTTCAAAGCAAGCTAATCACACAAGGCATCAACACTTAAGTTAAGCAAGACTACACACTTTCGCTAGTGTGCAACAGTCATAACAAGAGAATCAATTCCATAAATAACTAGTCACAAAAAGATGCAAAGAGTTCACATATTGTCTATGCAACTTCATTTGGCCTCATCGTAGCCATACATTCATGTTCATTCAATTTAGAGCACTATTCAAGTCATCGGTATTGATCAAAACCGAGACTTATATTTTTGCAAAAGAACAGCCACATTCAACTCATGAGGGGTGGCAAATATTTGCAAAAAATTTAAAAAATTTTGGAAGGGTCAAAATCATTTTGCAATTAAAAGTAAACAGAGCCACAAGCTCAAACATCCACAGAAAAAGCAGTATTTAACAAAATTATAAAGACAACCCAAATGTATTCTAAACACGAATATTCGAAACAACTAAAACAAGGTGGGCCTCAACCCACCACAAATAAGATCATTTGTCCTCAAATGCAGGTAATAGGAATCCAAAAGTAGAAAATATAATATGATAGAGTGGGAGGTAAAGAGGTGATCCTGGCTAATAGGTCGTTTCATCTGTCTGGGCATCAATATCGGGGGTATTGGTTGCCTCTTCCTTGGCCTCTGCCTTGGCCTCTTCCTTGGCCTCTCCCTTGACCTCTGCCTTGGCCTCTGCAGCAAGATTAGCTGCAATCATATGATCTATGTCCTGAGATGCTCTGAAGGCCCGTATTGCATTAACAAAACTTTGAGCCCATGAAGGCACATTAGGGTCGATGGGAATTCATCTCTTTGCTCTAGCTTCATTGGTATATTTCCTTTGTCTGGCTAGCTCTGCTTTCTTTTCTTTTTTCTTGAACTCTCGTGCTCTTATGTGCCTGGGTGGATCATTTCTCCCTGCGACTTTTGTTCTAGCCATTACTGCAAAGACTTCAAGGATAAGTTAGATAGCATTTGAAACCGGAGAGAAAGGGTTTTTCTGGGTGTGGAATCGCTTTACCAAGCTAGTTGGCGAAGTACTTATCCTATTAGGCCAATCGTTGAAAGTGATATACAACTGATACAAGGGTGCAGACAAAGGGCTAGCAAGGGGTCTTTCGGCGAGTCGCCGAATACATTTTTCGAATTAAACTGACTGCCGAAAGTCACAGATTGATTAAAACATAAAGTATTCAGCTAAAGGCGGAATAGGGATGTTAGACGAACCGCCGAGCAGTTCGACGAAATTTTTTCATCTCACCGATCAGCCCAACTTGTCTGGTTTCAACCCACCCTTTCAAATTTTACCCCGCAACCCCAGATAGTGCAACTTACGCTTATATCACTCTATTTCAACAAAAACCCAAAGAAACTTCTATTCTCACCGCTAAATAGTTCACTTCAAAGCAAAGCTAAGTGGCGGTCCCTCAAATAATGTAGAAAGTATCAAGTCTTAATCGATAATACATCCAATCCTAGTGACTCAGAGACTCAACAGAGATTTTCTATTGTCAGTGATTATGCAAATGAGTAAAAAGTCTAATCAAATAACTGAGGGGTTTGATTACCAGCATTTGATGCCGAATTAGATAGTACTGGCTTGTTAGGCATCAATGTGATCTTAATCCGAGCACAATTTGACACGTAAAATACTCTAAAAATCCGAGAAATATATTTGCTAAAGTGTAAGTGTGAGTTTGTGAAATGGTACAAAGTGAAAGAAAGTGAATGAAATGGAACTTTTAATCAGTTGCCCGAGAGGGAACTTATTTCCATTTAAAGCTTAGCCTAGTCACTATTATCTTACAAATTCCCTTTCAAAAGCATGTACCCAACTACTTATCTCAACTTGTATTGCGGTCACACCCCAAGAATTCTTACCCATACTTAATTTTCTTGTTACTTTTTGTTGTTTTTACTAACTTTGACAAAACCCCCAAATCGATATTTGACACTTTTGTGTCGCCCCCTTTAATTTACTATGTTTTTAATCGTAAATGTCTTTAACTACGACTAGTTAGAGCTAAAAAAAAATTTCAATAAATTCTCAAAACCACTCCCTTGGGACACGACCCTAGCCTTTAGATGGGTTACTATACTATCGACGATCGTAGACACTCATACTGTAGGTTAGTGTTATTGGTCACGATAAGCATCAAAATGACGCCACTGCCGGGGAGTGATGTTATTTTAGAATTTTTTTATTAATAGATATTTTGTTCTTCTTAGTTGCAGTTCACTAATTTAATTTTTAGTTTTGTTCTGTTGATTGTGTAAACATTTCCGTAAGCATGAGTGTTAACGGTAGTAACGGGAGCCAAGTGGGCCATCAGGATGACATTGGTAACCTCAACGATGTCCAATAGCCCAACATCAATGATCCACATCTCATGGGAGGTGTCGGAGCCATCCGTTTACCTCCAGCAAAGGGAAATGCGGTGTTCCACATAACAAGCACCGTGTTGCAACTTTTGCAACTAAAGGGATTTTTTAGTGAATAGGCTCATGAGGACCCACATGAGCTTTTTTGAAACTTCGTGGATGTGTGTGGACCTTTCTCGTTCAAGATCATCTCTCAAGAATCAGTTCGAGTAAGACTATTCCCTCTCTCATTGATGGGGGAGGCTTGGAAGTGGCTAGCTAAATTACCACAAAATTCAATCACTTCATGGGAGGAGCTGGTCACCGCATTTAATGTGCGATTTTTCCCTCCCACGAAGATGATGACTATTCGAGATAACATCCAAAGCTTCAAGCATCTGAATGGAGAGCCTCTTCATGAAACTTGGCTCCGGTTTAAGAAATTGGTGCTACAATGCCCGACCCATGGTCTACCTAATAATGTGCTCCTTCAATACTTTTACCGGAGTCTAGACTCAGTGAACAAAGGCGTAGCTGACCAACTCTCGCCCGGAGGCTTAATGCAGCAACCATATGCAGTAGCAGCTCAACTTATCAATGGGATGACAACCATCAACAGGGCGTGGTACACTCGCGAGGACCTCTCACCGGTCACATTTCAGCTATCCAAGGAGCAGGTTGAAAAAGATAATGAGAGAGACCAAAACATGGCCAAGATCATGACGCAGCTTGACATTTTATCTAAAAATGTCATGGGGGCTGGTGCCCGTGGTGTCAATGTTGTAGGAGTCGGGGGTGTGAATCTTGAGGAGATGAAGTTTAAAGCCATGTATGACGAAGAAGTAAATTTCCTAGCTAACCAAGGTGGGGGCTACCGTTCAAACTATCCAAGGCAGGGTGGTAATAAAGGATGGGTTAGAGACGAAGGCTGATCGAGATCCTGAATGGAGGGACCGTAATCCAAATTGGAAGGATGGGGAGAAGGATAGATATGTTCCTCCCCACGAGCGTCAGAACCCCAAGGATTCGGAAGGTGGTAGGTCTGAGGATATGCTCTTGCGTATCCTAAATAAAGTTGAAGGGTCAGACAAAATGCTAAAAGGTATGAAAGAAGACGTGTCTACCCTCAGCCAGACTGTCACCTCTCATTCAGTTTCAATCAAACAGTTAAAGACCCAAATGGGTCATATCTCGTCTCATCTCAATCTGAGACAATAAGGAGGTTTTCCTAGTGACACTATGGCTAACCCAAAGAGTGAGGTCTGAAGGTTAACTTGCGTCGTGCCGCAACATTAACTAAAGCGCTATTTGGGAGGCAACCCAAAACCATTTACTCATTTTATTATTTTATCTTGATAAAATAATAGTGTGTTGTCTGTACAGATTGAGTAAGGAAAGTGCTTGAAAAGATGTATGGAGGCGAGCAACAGTTCAGCTTGGCGGATCACCGACGAGTTCGGCGCACCCAATCATTCCTCCATTTGATGCAATACATCTTAAAGGTTGAGTTTGTAAAACTCGGTGAACTATGAATTTTGTCGGCGCATCGCCAATCCAATTGGCGATCTCGATAAAGACCGCCAATGGATTGCTCACCTGAACTGAAAACTCTGTTATATTCGGTGAGGACATTAGATATTCGACATTTCTCCGAGTAATTGAGCGAGATCGACTGACATCGCCGAATGAGCAGAAACTAGACGGTCACAAGCCACAGGTTTAAAAGTTCCATTTCATTCACTTTCTTTCAATTTGTGACTTTTCACAAACTCACACTCACACTTTAGTAGTTATATTTCTCGCATTTTTAGAGTATTTTATGTGTCAAATTGTGCTCGAATTAAGATCAGATTGCTTCCTAACAAGCCAGTACTATCTAATTCGGCATCAAAGGTTGGTAATCAAACCCCTCAGTTATTTGATCAGACTTTTTACTCATTTGCATAATCACTGACAGTAGAAAATCTCTGTTGAGTCTCTGAGTCACTAGGATTGGATGGATTATCGATTAAGACTTTATACTTTCTACATGATTTGAGGGACCACAACTTAGCTATGCTTTGAAGTGAACTGTTTAGCGGTGAGAATAGAAGTTTGTTTGGGTTTCCATTGAAATCGAGTTATATAAGGGTAAGTTGCACTATCTGGGGTTGCAGGGTTAAATTTGAAAGCATGGGTTGAAACCAAAAATATTGGGCTGATCGGCAAGATGAACAAATTCCATCGAACAACTCGGCGGTTCGCCTAACGTCCCCATTCCGCCTTTAGATGAATACTTTATGTATTAATCAATCTGTGACTTTCGGCGGTTAGTTTAATTCACAAAATGTATTCGGCAGACTCGCCGAAAGACCCCTTGCTCGCCCTTTGTCTGCACCCTTGTATCAATTGTACATCACTTTAAACGATTGGCCTAACAGGATAAGTACTTTACCAACTAGCTTGGCAAAGCGATTCCACACCCAGAAACACCCTTTCTCTCTGGTTTGAAATGGTAGCTAACTTATCCTCGAAGTCTTTGCAGTAATGGTTAGAACAAAAGTCACGGGGAGAAATGATCCACCCAGGCACATAAGAGCACGGTAGTTCAAGAAAAAAGAAAAGAAAGCAGAGCTAGCCAGACAAAAGAAATATATCAATGAAGCTAGAGCAAAGAGACGAATTCCCATTGACCCTAATGTGCCTTCATGGGCTTGAAGTTTTGTTAATATAATACGGTCCTTCGGAGCAGCTCAGGAGATAGATCAGATGATTGCAGCTAATCTTGCTGTAGAGGCCAAGGCAGAGGCAACCAATACTCTAGGTATTGATGCTCAAACAGATGAAGAGACCTATTAGCCAAGATCACCTCTTTACCTCCTGCTCTATCTTATTATATTTTCTACTCTTGGATTCCTATTACTTGCATTTAAGGACAAATGATCTTATTTGTGGAGGCCCACCTTGTTTTGCTTGTTTCAAATATTTGTATTTTGAATACATTTGGGTTATCTGTTTATAATTGTGTTAAATACTGCTTTTTCTGTGGATGTTTGAGCTTGTGGCTCCGTTTACTTTTAATTGTAAAATGATTTTGACCCTTCTGGAAAAAATTTAAATTTTTAGCACATTTTTGCCACCCCTCGAGAGTTGAATGTGGATGTTCTTTTGCAAAAATTTCAGTCTTGGTTTCGATCAATATCGATGACTTGAATAGTGCTCTAAATTGAACGAACATGAATATATGGCTACGATGAGGCCAAATGAAGTTGCATAGACAATATGTGAACTCTTTGCATCTCGTTATGACTAGTCATTTATCGAATTGATTCTCTTGTTATGACCGTTGCACACTAGTGAAAGTCTGTAGTCTTGCTTAACTTAAGTGTCGATGCCTTGTGTGATTAGCTTGATTTGAACCATGGACGAATAAACCTAGAATTTTCCCTGTTAGTTTGATTGATTTAGAAAGGTATCCTCTTGAAATGATCTTAGGCAACTTTAAAGAGTGTGAGCCAAATTTGACATATACCTCTTTTGTGGCCTACCCGTGAGTGTGTGAAACTCTTTTGAACACCCTTTGAGCCTTACCTTCCTTTGGAAGAACCTTGATGATCCCTAGACCTCACTTGACCCACTACCTATAATCCTCTTAATTTCTGGTTTAGTGAATAACCAACTTAGGCCAAAAGCCTAAATTGAGGGTGTGGTGAAAAGAAAAAAGAGAAGTCAAGAAGTGCAGGAAAAGTACCCATTAACTCATGGTGTTGCAGAATAGTGGAAACCCCTTCAATTCAAAAAAAATGTGTGGAATAAGGTACAAAGGAAATCGGGTTTCCAAGCAATCCATGAAGGTGAATAAACAGGTGACTTAGAAGCACTAGAAAAAGAATTGATAAAGGAAGAGAAGGGAATGCCTTGAGAATACCACATCCCATGAGGAAGGAGCCACTAAGCCTAAATGACCATACCTTTGCACTCATCTCCATTACAAGCCTTAGAAAGACCTTTTTGATCTTGAGTAAGCCAAATCGAAAGTCGATTGGAAAATAAGGGCAAACCTATGGGTAAAAGCATGCACTGTGTTCCTCTTTTTGTGTGTGAGCGTTGCATCTGATTCCTAATCTTGAATTGATTAACCACTGTGTTTGAATATGGAATCATTCTTCATGTGAGGGCATTTAAATCCTTTTTGTCAAGCTTGAACCTGCACAAGTAGCAAGTATTACGAGCACAAGAATCTCTGGTAATGGTGTGTCACAACTTGAATCTTTGAGTACACAGTTGATCTGTGCATAAGTAATTTGAATCTTGTTGTGTATGTTCATGTTTGAGTATTGTGTAGCACTGTTTGAGACACCCTTTTTGAACGGCTGAACTTGAGTTTGCTTGATGACAAGCAAAAGTTTAAGTTGGGGGTGTTCATGAGTCCACAAATTGGACTCATTTAGGGATTTATTTTGATAAGAATAGTGTCCTCGAATGCTTATTTTGTCAAACTATCTGATGAAAACTTTTAAGTTTCAGGTATTTGAAGTTTTAGTGAAAGCATGGACACTTAGGTTCAAAAAGGAACAAAAAGGCTGAAAAGAACGACGAAGCTAAAACCCTAGCATCACCAAGCACACTTGGTGATTCGCTGAAAAGATTTACTCCGCCCTTTGTTTCAGTACGCGAAGCCCTGTAGGAGAAGGATCAAAAAGGCGATGGAAGGAGCAGTCAGCGCTCCACAGAATAGTTCCGCGAAGCAATACTATACCACCTAATGGTCCAGAACGTGAAGGTGCTGAAAGCAAGCACGAAACGGCGATGAGACGGACGAAGGGCGAGTCGCCAAAGTCATTCGGCGACATAGACTAAATTCACCGAAAGATCCACCAGCGCTATTTTTTGAAGTCTATAAATGCTGAACTTATTAATATTTTTAAGTGTCGAACCATTATTATTATTTTCATAATAGAATAGTACTTTTTTGGATATTTTTCTCTCAAGTTTGGAGAGGGTTTTTGGGAGACTTGATAAAAGAAGGATTTCATTTTTCCCAAGTTGGAAGTGGGTCTTCTCCATTATTCTTCCTTTTCTTAAATCAATGTTTAATTTCTTATACCCATTTGATTTTAGCATCATTTTAGGTGTATTTTGTTATTTCTTGATGTGTGGCTAAAAACCTCCATTCTTGGGGTTTGATTTAGCAAATATGTGCTGATATTATTATTGGGTCTTGCTTGCTAATAGGTTAGATGTAGTTTAATGGTGATTTCACCTAGTGGTTGTGGTTTAACCTAAAGGGTTTGTAGTTGCAAATACAAAGCCACCTATGTGTTTTTGGCTTGCCCGAGAGGGAGGTCACGAAACCAAGACCACTAGACTGATGGCCTAAGGAGTGGGTCGACTTAAGGTTCATCCCGAGAGGGTGATCCCTAGTCCCATATTCTAACACTCAGCTCGAGAGAGTGAGTGGGCTAAGGCCTAGGCAGGTCTTCATGCGGCAAATAGGTGTCCGAGAGGAACGCATTTGAAACAGGGTAAGTTGCCTAAAAGAGAACTTATTTCCATTTAAAGCTTAGCCTAGTCACTATTATCTTACAAATTCCCTTTCAAAAGCATGTACCCAACTTCTTATCTCAACTTGTATTGCGGTCACACCCCAAGAATTCTTACCCATACTTGATTTTCTTGTTACTCTTTGTTGTTTTTACTAATTGTGACAAAACCCCCAAATCGATATTTGACACTTTTGTGTCACCCCCTTTAAATAACTATGTTTTTAATCGTTAATGTCTTTAGCTACGACTAGTTAGAGCTAAATTTTATTTTTCTATAAATTCTCAAAACCACTCCCATGGGAAACGACCCCAACCTTTAGTTGGGTTACTATACTATCGACAATCGTAGACACTCATACCGTAGGTTAGTGTCGTTGGTCACGATAAGCATCATGGGTATTGCTAATTGTTAGTTTAAATACTATTTAACAGTGAGTTTAATCATTAATTGTAGTTTCATTTAAGAATTGTATTTTAAAATGTAGTTCTATATTAGTATTCTTAGCTTGCTCGAGAGAGAGGTTTTAACTAAGATTTTTGATTGATGGTTTGTGGGTATTGGGTTGATCTGGGTTTAGCTCGAGAGAGTAAATCCTAAACCCAATCGTACACATTTAGCTCAAGAGAGTGAATGGATTAAGGTGTGGGTTGATCTTAATTTGCATGCTTGTTTATGTTCGAGAGAAATCACCTGATTCGGGGTAATTGTTCGAGAGAAAATTACCTCCCTTATAGCCTAGCCTAGTCTCTAATATCTAGTTATTTACTAATAGTTCCAATTACCCATATGTCTATATTTGCCTATAATCGATCACATCCCAAGAATCCGTCTCATTATTGTTAATTCCTATTGTTTATTACTCTTTGCAGTTGATAACTAAAGCCAAAAAACCCCATCTGACATTCATGTAGCCCTTCTACTTGATTATGTTTTCAATCGATAATCTCTATTCCTATGGCTGATTAGAGCGCATTCATACTTCTTGATTGAATTTAAAACAAGTACCACTCCATGTGGGATTCAACCCCAACTCATTTAGTTGGGTTTTATACTGATTTACGATGGTTGAACACTAAGAATTGGATGAGATGTGCGTGAAACGTAGAATCAAAATGGTGCCGTTGCCGGGGAGTGGTGTTGTTTGAAATTCTTTTAGTGAAGTTGAATTTTATTCTTGTTAGTCATAGTTGAATCTACTTACTTTTAGTTTTTTGTTTTTGTGGTTTATTGCTGAATAGAGGAAATAAGCATAAATGGTACAAATGTTAGCAAAATAGGGCACCCTCATTCGAATATAATGATTCTTAGAGATAACATCCTAAATTTCAAGCGCTTGGAGGGTGAGCCTATCCATAAGATGTAGCTGAGGTTTAAGACACTATTGTTGCAATGTCCAACTCATGGAATCTCAGATAAGATGTTGCTGGAATGTTTCTATAGAGGTCATGATTCTGTGAATAGAGGATTAGCTGATAAATTTTCTTCGGGTGGTATGGTGCAGCAATCCTATGCAACAACATTCCTACTCCTCGATCGCATGACCAAAATCAGCAAGGATCCAAACATGGACCAGAACTTAGCCAAAATAATGACCCAACCACATATCTTGGCCTAAAATATCAAGGAATTTGAAGTGATGTACAAAAATAGAGTAGACTTCCGAGCAAATCAAGGAAGGAGTCAATATGCAAATTACTCAAGGCCAGGTGGTAACCAAGTATGGAATAGAAGGGGGAAGGAACATAGGTATGGTCCTCCCCGTGAGCACCAAAAGCCCAAGGATAATGAGGGTGGTCAAATAGAAGATACACTCTTACATATTCTCAACAAAGTTGAGGGGTATAACAAAGTGATTAAAGAGATAAAAGAGAATGTCTCAACTCTCAATCAGATGGTGACCTCTCATTCCATCTTGATTACAAAATTGGAGACCCAAATTGGTCAGATTTCAACCCATCTCAACCTAAGACACAAAGACGGGTTGCCTAGTGACACTATGGCAAACCCCAAAAATGAAGCTTGAATAGGTACTTGGGTCGTGCCACGATATTAACTAAGGCGCTTCTTAGGAGGCAACCTAATTTTTTAATGCTTTGTGTTTGTTTTTGGAATAATGGGTATTAGATTGTGCAGGTTGAAAATTGGAATGTGCTTGAAAAGTGTAGGTTGGCAAGCCAAGAGTCCAGTCGACGACTCATCGGAGAGGTCGGCGAGCTCGACTTGGACCATCGTTGGACTCACCAAAATTTTAGGTGGGAGTCTGTAAAAATCGGAGGGCCTATGGATGAGTCGGTGACTCGCGGAATAGGTCAGTCAGCCAGATTTTGTCCGCCATTTGGACCCCCAAATTAACTGGAGGTCCTGTAAAACTCAGTGAGGTAAGTCACCACTTGGTGGATTACCGAGTGATTTGGTGAGGACGACTAATACAGCCGAATGGGCTGCTAATTGAAAGGTTTTAAAAGGCCAAAGGTTTAGAATTTCAAAATCTTTCATATTCTCTCATTTCTAACCTTGTACACTCACACCCGCACTTCATATTTCCCGTATTTTTGTTATTGTACTTGTTTTTGCTCTTGATCTCATGCTCAGACTTGGATTTCATTGCCGCCTACCGTTTCAAATTCTTATTTCGGCTAACACGTTGGTTTTCTGAACCCCAAACTCTTGAAAAGCGGTTGAACTCGAATGCGTTTGTTAAAATCTTATTGTTGTGTGTTGGGCCTATACTGAAATCCTAGTTGTCGTGCTAGTTTGCCTATTTTAGTTTCGAAATCATGCCTAAAATTGCCTAAATTGTTGGTTTCCCGAGTTTTGTGCTCTAAAATTTATCATAAATTGTTGGGTTGCGGTAATTTATTGTTGAGTCTAGTCGGGTGAAGTCTGAGTAACCCCAATTGTGCCAAATGATGTACTTTGCCCAATGATGGAGTTTTTGATGTCATTCTTAAGGGCAAAAGTTGTCAAATGGCCAATTTTGGCCAAATCGGGGGAAGTCTGAGTACCCCGGTGGCATGGGTCGAATGGGTCTGGGCTTAATTACATAAGTGTGTAGTTTAATTTTGTTTTCGGGGGCTGGGGCCTTGAATTTGGGAAACGGGGTTCAAATTTGGCACGTTAGGCAATTCGGCGAGCTCAACCCAGCTCGCCGAACTGTTCAGCGATTCACCCACATCCCCCTTGATCACTCTTAATTTCGTGTTTTGACTAAGTTTGAGTCTGTAACTTTCGGCGGGAAGCCTGAGTTCACTCGGAGACTCGCCGAAAGACTCCCTTGATCGCCCTTTCTGCGCCCCTAACCCTTAAAACAAACCATAAATTTTGGCGAACTAGTTTGAGCTCGCCGAGGTGTATCGGCGATTGGCTGGAGGGCTCTGCACATCGCCAACCTGCCATTTTTTTGGGAAATTTCCAATCCAGTCCTTTCGGCGAGCCCGATTTGGCTCGCCAATGTGACTCAGCGACTTGTCGATTGGTTCGACAAGACTTTCTGCAACTAAATTTTGAGATATTTCTTGAATTATTTCGAACTTTTCCCAATGAATTTTGCAGATATGGCTAGGACCAACTGAGACGAGAGTGGAATGCCGCCAACGAGCACAGGGCATCGTGATTAATGAGGGAGCAGTTGCTCCTTCTAAAAAGGGAAAACAAACACCTCAAAAGGGAGGCAAGGGAAAGGGAAAAGCGATTGCAGCTGAGATACTAGAGCACAACTTCGGCACTGATGGGCATTTCATTCATTCTCCGAGCCTGAGGATGACCATCCACTTCAAACCCGGCGAGCTAAGATTCATGCGAGAGTTCATCATGATCCGTCTAGGATCCCAGAGTCTACCCCACCTACTGATGATAAAGTGCCAGCTCCCGCACAGACAGTGATTCCAGGACGACAAGTTCAGGGTCCTCTTCTCCGGCTACTCAACGGGCTAAAGGCTCAAGGACTAAGGACCATTCTGGAGGAAAAGAGATAGTCCATGGATGGTGTAGTGCACAGGTACCCTCATGTGTGGGACACTCTTTGGTCCACAGGTTTGAGCAGTTTACCAGACCCCGTGGCCCCTATATCCCTACATGGGTTTGGGAATTTTACACGGCGTATAGTGACCTGGTACCAAAGGGAAAGAAGAAGGCCAATGCCTTTAGACCGGTAGAGTCCGTCATCGTCCGAGGGAAAGAAGTGAGATACGGAAGCATTTATATCAACGATGTATTTGATAGACGGTCAGGTTTTGACTACCCGAGTTTGGCTACCACTGTGACACCCCTGGATGACCTAAAGGGCTGGCTTGCTCCTCTCATTTCTGACACCACTCGGGGGTGGATTGAGGCAGGAGCTCCCATTGAGAAGAATAACTTACAAATCACCACTCGATATTGGTTCGGGTTCATTAGAAGCTCTATTATGCCTTCACAGAATGAGTCCATCCTCCGCCACCCAAAGACAGCCTGTCTTGGATCAATCATAGCCCGAAAGAGCATCAACTTGGGGTTAGTCATAGAGCAGGAGATGGCCATGAGGGCCAAACAACGCCAAACATCCCTTCCTTTCCCCATACTTAATACAGAGCAATGTCGGTGGGCTGGAGTTCCCCGTGATGAGACGAGGGACATTAAGGTCACACCTACATCCTCCATAGATATCCGGTGCATAGAGGCCGAGTACACACGGGATGAGGTTGATAGGAGAAGAGCAGCTCTGGTGGATGCATCCCTGGAGGTTGATGTTGAGTCCATACCTATAAAGGCATATTTGCCTACTCCGGCCTCCGGGTCTTTATGTACACCCGTTTCCACTCCTCCCCAGGCCCCGACCCCATATCCTTCTACAGTTTCCCAGCCTACTAGGATCGCTCAGGCCATGCTTCTCAAGATGGGGCACGTAGCCCATTATGCTGATGTGCGGGTTTCCCAGCTAGAGGTCGAGGTGCCTTGGATGATTGAGCGAGCTATCTTAGCTGCTTTGACACCCCTCTAGACATCTATCGATGCTCTCACAGTGAGAGTAGAGACTTGTGAGAGTCGACATGGCGTTACTTCCGAGGTGACGGCTTTAAAAGTCAAGGTTTCAGATTTAAGGAAGGATGTGGACTATTTGAAGTCCACATACTTCACTTCTCTCTATAAGTCAGCTGAGGCTCAGGATGTCCCAGCCAGTTCTGAGATGCCTCGGGGTACAACCGAAGATGTGCCTATGGATGATGTGGTTGCTGCTGAGTCAGAGGCGGAAACAAATGAAGAGAAACTTGGGGAGTGAGATGAGGTTGTTTATGATGA
>JAJOOR010004948.1:0-34188 GCA_036250505.1 Solanum acaule | reverse complement strand
ATAAAATGTAGAAAAAACAATAAATTATAATAGTAATGATGAGGAGAGATGAAAAAATATTTAATAAATTGTAATAGTGGTAAGGTGATAGTTAAATAAGATATATATATATATATATATATTGTGAATATTATAAATCAAATAAAAAAAATAGACAATAAAGACAAATGATAATCCTGACCAAAGTGAGGTATTACATCTTTCTTTTATCCACCACTTTTATGTTTTTCTAAATTGAGATATCAATCTTCAACTATAACTCTAAAATATGTTCAAACATATAATTTATTTTCATATTTATACGTAATGGATTATTTATGAAATTAACTCTTTTTATTATATAATGGATTATATATATATATATATATATATATTGTTATTTTAAATTACGGCTATAATCAATAACAAAAAATTCATACTACACCGTTATTATTACATTATTTAAATTGTGATTTAATAATAACTAAAACTTGAAATTCAATCTATTTGAATTTGAAAACTAAAAATGATCCTTAAAATATTTTTGATATTCAAATATAAAAAATATTTGATTAAATTTTTTCTCATCGCGTGAATTGCGAACAAATTCACTAGTTTTACAATATGGTACTATAAATTATAATAATGATGGCAAACTAGAAGACCAAAGGAGGACTAGAAAGAATATGATTGAGGAACAACTAATGTATTGGATTCTACTTGTAATTATGTTTGATCCTTGATTGAACTAGGATGGCCTACTTAATTTGTTCATTTTTCAGATTTTTTTTAAAATCCTAATATATAATCTGTCCACATAAAAACATTTATTCCCCATATATATTTTAATTTAGTTTTCTTAGTTTCCTCATTAGTAGATTTTAAAAAAATAAAATTACTTTCAATATACTGCATCAAAAATGATTTTTAGTGGTAATTAATTAACGACAATAGTTTAATTACAGTTAAATATGTATTTAAAGTAGCAATTAACACTCTTTGTAAATGTCCCTAAAGTCTATAGTGACATTGGATTCAATGACAATTAATTAATACCAGTAAATACTTTAACACTCTTTGTTGATGAACATATTTACTCACGCTAAAAGTTTTTTTTGTTGTAGTGATATTTAGTAGTCTAATTACTCTTAAATTCCAATGTCTTATACATGTCATATCTTGGATCACAAGATTTGAAGAATTTGATATGATATACATTTTTTAATGTGAAGGCTCTACAAGATTCAAAAATCTCTATTAATGTCTTAAATTTCGTGCTTAGTCAAGGTAATTAGACGTATAAAGTGAATCGTAGGAAGTGTACCATTTTATTCCTTCCGTTCTATTTTAACTATTACATTAACTCTTTTCATACTCATTAAGAAAATAATAAACACAAATCTATTTTATAAAATCACTCTTATTTATTAAATGTTTTTTAGCATTGAAAAGTATTAGAAAAGATATTTCTTTAATATCAAGAATATAAATATAAATATAATTGACATTCTTAAATTTTAAATATGACATTTTTTGAACTAATTAATTAGAGAATGTTTGACCAAGGTCAATGTGATGATGTTCATGTCCACATTGCACGTGTATTTAGAAGGTTACAATTTCATTCTGCTAACCTTATGATAACTTTTCTCTTTATTAAGCAAAATATCATAAGTTATAAATTTTCTTTTGAATATTTCTCCATGTTGGAGGTTTTTGGAGGTGGGTGGGGAAATGGGGTAGGGTGAAGGGACTTCATCATCTCGTAAAATTATATCACGTCGTAAATTTTATTATATATAATAGATAAGTAAGTGCATAGATAATCGATTTTGGAGTTGTGGTTAAGAAAATTAGCTTGATCAGTCACAAAGTTTAGATTGATAGTCGCGAACTTCAAACATGTTACGTTTTTGTTTAATATTTGGCTCGATACTTGTAAACTTCAAATATTTTTTTATGTTAATGACTTGTTCATTTCATCATGAGTATCAAATAATTATGAAAATCCACTCAACTTCACATAATTAAAAAATTATATAATTGGTTAAAAAATAAAAAAGCAAAAGCAAAGTAAAAGTAAAAGTTGGTAAATAATTAGTCCAATAAAGATATCAGGAGCCATTACATCACCAATCTCGAGATTATCTCGAGATTCTAACCTTTTTTTGGCATCATTATGTCTTTTTTTTCTCTTTTTTTTTAATCTAACTAAAAATATATATGTTTTTTTTCCTAATTTGATAACTTCCTATATTTTTTATATTTTTTAAAAAAAAATTCGATTAATCAAGTTAAGATAAACAAATTGAAGTCGATTCTCACCATGCCTCTTGTCGATATGCTCATATTAATGAAATTATTATTGTTATAGTAATAATTAAAAAAATAGTACCAAAAGTGTCCTTAAAAAGATTTTCTCACCAATGATTTATATTACAATAGAAGTCTATAATGAATTTGTGAAGACTTTGAATAATGTGATTGTGTATAATATATATACTTCAAGCATTGTAGTTATACGAAATAGACTAATCATCAGACTGCTTAAAAATAACTTTCATCAACACATCACACCAATATAAATGAATTTCTTTTTAAATTCTTTGATACCTAGCCTTCATAAATCAACATTATTCTTCTCAAAAATTGAAAGGGAATATTGATAAAAAGAACTTTAATTTAAAGATTTCCACTTCACTTCCAAAGTCAAACCCTTTAATTGTTCCCACCCCCAACAAAGGCCACAACTATAATGCTGATTTTCTAAAACTCATAAATTAAATTAAGATAAACAAATCAAAACATGAATAGTAACTAATAGATCGAGTATCTTATATTTTAGTTGTCGTTATATGTCACTATGCCTCTTGTCGATATGCTCATATTAATGATGTTATATATTGTTGTTGTGATTTAAAAAAAACAGTACAAATAATGTCCTTTAAAAGATTTTCTCACAAGAACTTGTATTACAAAAGAAATCGATAATGAATTTACAAGAACTTTAAATAATGCGGTCATTTGTGACATGTACAAAATAAACTAATCACCAAACTGCTTTGAATAGCTTTCATTAACACATTACACTAGTACAAATAAATTTCTTCTTAAAATTCTTTGATAGCCTTCATATATTAGCATTATTCTTCTAAAAAAATTGAAGTGGAATATTGAGAAAAAGAATTTTAAAGATCTCCACTTCATTTCCAAAGTCAAACCCTCCCCACCAACAACTATAAAGCTTATTTTGTTAATAGATATAAAAAAAAAATTCTCTTATAGAGAATGTTTTGAGTTTTGACTAAGTATTTATTTTTTGATAGCTTTTGTAAGTGTTAAAAGTATTTAAGCTAAAATAAATCAAAAGTTATAAGATACACTTATATCTAATTTTTTAAATAATTTCACAACTCACAAACATTAAACTTGCGTTCGGAAATGTGATATATATGAAGTCAGGATTTCAAATTAGCATATGAATATGTGATTTAAGATCATGATTTTTAATTTCAAATTCTCAAAAAAAAAAACATAATTTGAGGGTCCATGTTTTTTCTAAATATAAAATTTGATCCATAAGTGTATATTTTGTAAAAGAATGACTCATCATTTTAGATTTAGCCAAAAAAAAAGACTTTTGCTCGGCCGGAAGAGATTGTCTGTACTATGTGAAAATATTATATTAAAGAATACTAAATATTACTATTATTGACTGATGAATCTTTATAATCAATTATGTGTATTAAAATTAGTTTGTTATCGCGGACATTTATTTGTAAAGGAACATGGATATATGCAATTTATCAAAGCGGTGGCTAAGGATATTTCGATATCTTGTTTATGAATTATGTCCTATGGTTTGTTCATCTGCTTAAGATTATCTAAGAATTGAGGAAGTTTAACAATTTTCATAACTTGTGGGATTTTCATGTGTATAACAAAAATACAACTTAAAAAATTCAAATGATAGGTCCAAACAAAACTTCAACCTCAAATCATGATTCCATAGCATATGTCCAAATGGACCTTTAGTTTGATCAAACCTTTTGTAATTATATCCCAAATAACTTTGAAAGTAATAAAAAATAGTTATTCATCTAAAATATGTCATCTCCTTTAGTTATATACATCATCCTCAATGAAAATATGTTTAATGTTTTACGACGTATTAAGACTAATTTGTATAATTAAAGGAGATGACATATTTTAAGTGATTAACTTATCTACATTTTAACAAAAACACACATAAAAAAATATTTTATCATTTGAATTGAAAAAATCTCATGGAAAACACTTCTATTATCATTTTAAAAAAAATATTCAATAGGACCACGTCATAGTTCAAGTTTCTAAATGAAATTTGCTTGACAAATTTAAAAAAGCTACTGATGTATTTAGCAAAAAATTGTATGCCAAGCAAAAGATATTCTCTTTGGATTTACGGAAAATAATAAATCATTCAATTCTTTCCCCTGTAATGAATTCATTGATTATTTTTTCACATTTGTATCCTACGGAAATACTATCTTTTGATATTGAGAAAATATTATTTTTAGTATATATATGTCTGCACATAAATCCATGAATTGTTTCTCCTAAAATAACAAAAAAAAATTTTACAAAATTTCAGAGGGAATATTAGATTCCTTGTTTGTTTAATTAAAGCAATCCCAATAAGCATGTCCTACTTACCTCAACTCACCCTACTCTACCCCCCATGACCCACAAAATGAATTTTGCACAATAAAAATATATAATATTATTTATCATTTTAGTGCTTAACAGTTAGATTCTCAAATACCCTTTACATTTTTTAAAAAAAAATTCTTGAAAAAATAATAATTCTAAACCAATGAATGATTAAAGGAATTTTTCTGTTTTTTCACCACCTTTATGAATTTTTCCTTTTTATATATTTGTTGTTTGCTTTACTGAACTAAAGTGGCTGGCATGTTGTTTTTGCTCTCTCTTTTTTACCACCAAAAACCTCTGTTTTTTTTTGTTTTTTGTTTTTTTGAAAGAGTCTGGCATAAAGCTGTTTGAAACTTTGAGTGAGTGAGTGTAAGTTTTCTGTAAAATGAAGCAGCAAAGCATGAGGAATTGTACCACTTTCCAATGATTTGTGTTTTTATTTTTGGAAAAACTAAGTCCCAAATTCTTCTTTTATAAAAAAAGATCTCATTTTACTCTTTGTTTAGCTGTTTTCTTGGAGTTTTAAGACAAATGGAAACAAGAAGTGTTTTTGGTTTTGTGGTGTTGTTGAGTTTCTTGGTTTACTCCAATGCTATGCTTACTCCTGGTGGTGTTAATTATGAAGGTTAGTTCTTGTTATTTTTAATAAAGATTGAAACTTTTAGACATTTTTGGAATGAGATTGATCATATTAAAAAATATCAAGAAGTTAGAAGTATTCTTACCCTTGTTGGTGTTACTTATGAAGGTTAGTTTTTGTGGGTTTTCTCATAAAGATTGAAACTTTATGACTTTTTTGTTGAAAAAATCATATGGGGTGTTTGAAATTTTTGAAAGGAATGTGATTTTGATCAAATTTTAGAAATATCAAGAATTTTGAAATATGCTTACCCCTATTGGTGTTAATTATTATGAAGGTTAGTTCTTGTGGTTTTTTCTCATAAAGATTGAAACTTTATGACTTTTTTGTTGAAAAAATCATATGGGGTGTTTGAAAATTTTGAAAGGAATGTGATTTTGATCAAATTTTAGAAATTTCAAGAATTTAAAAATATGCTTACTTCTGTTTTGGAGTTAATTATGAAGGTTAGTTCTCATAAAGATTGAAACTTTGGAACTTTTTTTGTGAAAAACTCATATGGGGTTTCTGAATATTTTGAAAGGAATGGGATTTGAACAAATTTAAAAAAAATTCATCTTTTTTAACTTTGTTTTAATGTTGATTTTGGACAGTGCAAGCTTTAATGGAGATCAAGAACTCATTACATGATCCACATGGTGTTTTGAATTGGGATGAAAGTTCTGTTGATCCATGTAGCTGGAATATGATCACTTGTTCAAATGATAAATTTGTCACTGGCTTGTAAGTATACCCGATTGTCCAGTATCTGCATTGGAGCCCGACTAACAAAACCTTTTCTATTCCTAAGACTTGAACCCGAGACCTCATGAAAGTGCTTAAAAGTTTTCTTGAGTGCACTCTAGTTTTATGTTTGTGTCTAAAAATGGTTTGGATTCATTTTTTTGAATTGTGCAGGGCTTGTCCAAGCCAAAGTTTGTCTGGGAAAATATCACCATACATTCACAACTTGACTCACTTGGATCTACTGTGAGTACTTTATATGAAGAAAAAATAATGAAATTTCAAATGATTGATTATTTGATTCAAGAATATAGAAAATAGTAGTACTAATATTACTTTAACTTTTTTTTTTTTTTAACAGGCTTCTGCAGAGCAATAATATAACAGGACCAATTCCAACTGAACTTGGAATGCTTCAGAAACTTAATACAATTGATCTTTCTGATAATCAACTCACTGGGAAAATCCCTTCATCTTTAGCTCAATTGAAAAGGCTTCAATACTTGTAAGCAAAGAAAAATTTAAAGATTTTGATATAAAAATGAGTTCTTGAATTCAAAAAGCTAATGATTATGTTTTTTTTACTTTTTGAATTGTGTTATAGGAGACTAAACAACAATAGTCTTAGTGGAGCTGTTCCTTTGGAATTGTCCAATATGACTCAACTTACTCTTCTGTAAGTTCCTTAGCCTCATTTAGTTTTGTTTATTTTCTCATACTTGAAGGGGAGCCTCGGAGCAACAGTAAATTTGTCTCCTTGTGACCTATATAGGTCACGCGTTCGAGTCAAGGGTAGGCCTTTCCCCCGACCCTGCGTGAACGTGGAACACTTTGTGCACCAGACTGCTGTTTTTTTTCCTACTTGCTTGCTGTTTTCATGAGTGTATTTTGATGGGATTCTTGTTGTTTTTTTCTAGAGACCTGTCTTTTAATAATTTGAGTGGTCCTGTGCCAAGGCTTCTAGCTAAAACATTCAAGTAAGTTTCTTGAACAATTCTTTGAATTCCATTTTTTTCCCCTTTGCTAAAGATTAGAGAAAATAAGTCATTTTTTCTCTCATTGATGCAGCCTTTTGGGAAATCCTATTATATGTGCAACTGGAAAAGAACCAGAATGCAATGGAACAACAACATCCATGCCTTTGCCCTTCACTTTGAACAACTCACAAAGTAAGAATCTTGAATCATCCTCCTAAGTATTTTTTCGAGCTAGCTTGTGTGCCCCTCAACTATTCCACAAATCTTGGTTGTTGTCAAAAGTCTCCTGCTTTCTACGTCGTTATGATTAACTACAACTCTATTATAAGGATTCATCATGAAGTCTTGGATAGTTTCTGTGTTGTCCTATTCACAACTGAAAAGTCTCTTGTTATATCTCAGATGCTCAGCCTTTTGGAAGATCTAAAAGTCACAAAATTGCCTTAGCATTTGGGACAAGTCTTGGATGCATCTGCCTACTAATTATTGGGTTTGGAATATTTCTATGGTGGAGACAAAAGCACAACAAACAAATTTTCTTTGACATCAATGGTGAGTATGATATGCAGCTAAAACCTATATTGCTCGAATCTCGAGATACTAATAGTGTGTTGCTTTAACTAAGAGGATCATGCTTGTTGATAATTTCAGAACAACATCATGAACAAATGTGCTTGGGAAACTTGAGGAGGTTCCAGTTTAGGGAACTTCAAGTTGCCACAAACAACTTCAGCAACAAGAAGATACTGGGAAAAGGCGGTTTTGGAAACGTCTACAAAGGTTGTCTTAGTGATGGCACAATTGTTGCTGTAAAAAGGCTCAAAGACGGAAATGCAATCGGAGGAGACAAACAATTCCAAACAGAAGTTGAAATGATCAGCTTGGCAGTGCATCGCAATCTCCTACGTTTGTATGGGTTCTCCATGACACCAACTGAAAGGCTTCTGGTTTACCCTTACATGTCTAATGGAAGCGTTGCTTCTCGTCTCAAAGGTAAAAAAAACAACCTTAAGGAACTAAAGATTATACATTTTTCATCAAAAAAATATGGTGGGATGGTTGAGATCGTGTCATCCTTAACCATAGTAAACTTACCTGTGTGAACCGGGATAGTCGAACTAGTGGACTTCAGATACCTGATGGTAGATTTCTCTATTTCTGTTGTTTCTTGCAGCCAAGCCACCATTGGACTGGACTACAAGAAAAAGAATTGCATTAGGAGCTGCAAGAGGTTTACTATATCTACATGAGCAGTGTGATCCAAAGATTATCCACAGGGATGTGAAGGCTGCAAACATATTGCTCGACGATGACTGTGAGGCTGTCGTGGGAGATTTTGGATTGGCAAAGCTATTGGATCATCGCGATTCACATGTCACAACTGCAGTTAGGGGAACTGTAGGACATATAGCTCCTGAGTATCTCTCTACAGGACAGTCCTCTGATAAAACAGATGTTTTCGGGTTTGGGATTCTCCTGCTGGAGTTGATATCTGGCCAGAGAGCTCTTGAATTTGGTAAAGCAGCAAATCAGAAAGGTGTTATGCTTGATTGGGTAAGTATTACACATTCCAAGATGTGACAAAACCCTCCGTTTCAATTTGTCTTACTTTTCATTTTAGTCTGTTTAGAAAAATAAGACAAACAAAAAGAAACGGAGAGAGCATCTCGATTCTTGTTGGGGTTGACAATATCAATGTGCATATTTGTTGCAGGTAAAGAAGATTCACCTGGAGAAAAAGCTTGATTTGCTGGTGAGCAAAGACTTAAAGGACAAATATGATCGGATTGAGCTTGAGGAAATGGTACAAGTAGCTCTAATATGCACTCAGTATCACCCTAGTCATAGACCAAAAATATCAGAAGTGGTAAGAATGCTCGAAGGAGACGGACTTGCAGAGAAATGGGAAGCTTCACAAAGAGCAGAATCTACGCGATGCAGAGCCAATGAGTTCTCCTCTTCAGAAAGATATTCTGATCTTACTGATGATTCTTCATTGCTTGTTCAAGCAATGGAATTATCAGGACCAAGGTGATGTAGATTATACAAGATTGTCAATTAGATGAAACAAAAAAGGGCATTTGAGATAGAATGCTGAAGTAATATATGTATGTTATTGAGCTTGTTTTTTATTTCTTCTTTTGATAACCGAGAAGTCCTCGAGTGTCAATAGTGCACGGTTCATAACTAGGTGGATGATAGACCCGCCCCTTTACTCTTCTCCACTTATATACCAGACTTTTGTCCGCGGTAGGGTTCGATTGAGCTTGTATATACGATCATATGGTAGCTGCATAAAGGAATGGGATTATGCACTGACTGTACAGGAAAAAGATTTATGAGCAACTGCCCTTCCCCCCCCCAACCCCCTTCTTTTTTTTCCTCTTCCTGTTTTGAGTGATAATTTTTCTGGGATGTGGAATTGTAACTTTGAGCTTTTAAGAATAATATTGTTGAAATTCAATTTCAGCTTATATCATAATTCTCATTGAAAAATGTTGTTCAAAGTGATTATCTTTTTCCATTCAAAAGGGGTATTGTTTACGTTCCATTAAGATTAAGGGATTTTATCGAATTTCATTCTTTCTCACTATTCAAAACAATGGAACTTCCAATCACTCGAATCGTAACTTTTTATGCTATTTAGATGGCAGTTATTTTCTTTTTAAAAAAAAAGGGGCAGAAGAATGATTATGTGTCTACAACGTCCAACTAAATAAATACGACTCTTACTACATTTCACAAAACAACTACAGCTCAGTTGGAATCGACTGTATGAATCCTCACTATTCCATTTACGCTCAACTCATGTCATAATCATATCAAATAAAAGAAATGCAAAATGACCATGAGGACCACAATGAATATATTAAAAAGATCAGTAACCAACCAAAGTGTCATCCCATAGATCATTCAAAGAACAGACATTGAAACAGATTAATCAAAAACATCCATCCAGATTCACTTATGTTCCCAAACTGATAGTCTTCACAGTGGCAAATGCAAAACAACAGCCTTACTGCTGCATCAACATTCTTTTTACGATTTCAAACATTTTAGCCAAAGATCATGAATCTGGTTAAAGACGCGTTAAGATCAAGAAGGATTGTGATATGGATACTAATCTACATTGTATCCAACTTGGGCTTTAGATGATGCCCGCTGAAAAATTGTTATCTCTGTGAGTACTTTGAGAGATTTTTCTGCTTTCATTCTATAGGGATCGATTACCATTTTGACCAGTGCTGGAGACTTGGCCAATAAAACCTTGATAAGTTGCATTTCAGCCCCTGCTCCTGCTACATTGCTAAGATTAATCGTCCTCAGGCGATTAAATGTCATATCTGAGAAGCTAGCATGAATCTCATCAACAGCCTCCCGGGGCACATGTACAAAATAGTCCTCATCACTAACAACATACATCTAAGAAAGATCAAGAAAAACCCATCAGATGAGCATACAGAATAAGAAAGTCAATACATATGAAAAACGAGAAAAGGAAACATCATTCACAACCTCAATTTCAATTTCTTCTAAATTTGGAGAGCTTCTTATCAAGCAAAGAGCAAACGAAACATCAAAGAATTCTCCCAGAGTAATGCCAGATATGTATAGGCGTTTAAGACAGTGAAGAGCATAAGGGAGCCTTGTTGGTATAACTTCAGCTGGTCCAACACGCACGTCCTAGGAAGAAAATGTCAAAAATCAGGATGACTCAAAGCCCAAAAGATGATACATCTATGAAAATGCAAGTTGCGAAGCTAGATTACCTGGACACAATCGTTAATCCAGCAGAGATTCTCAAGAGAAGGAATAGACTCAAAAATCTTGCCAACATCATGTTCTGCCTTTACACGAAATTCTGTAGGCTCATATGAAACTTTGGAAAGAAGAGGGACATTCTTTAAATGTAAGAAATTTATACCGCCAGTGAAGATAAATGACCTCAGCTTGGGAGCACTAATTTCAATGTGATCTGTAATCGCGTCATGCTGCAGCACCAAATGCTCAAGCAACGGGCAATGTGAGATTAAACTTCCAAGCAATTCACAAGAAATTGTTACTTCAATTAGTTCTAAGCTAATTAACCTATCAAATCCCTTAAAGACCGGTGGAGGACGTATTAGACATTCCTTGAGAAACAGATGCCTCAATTGCGAACATGTGAAGAATGAAGAAGGCAAGTTGTATGGTTGACTACTAAATGGAAGTTTAAGGACAAGATGTTGAATGCCATTCCTGGAGAGAAAATATATCAAGTGGTCGATATTAGGACATGTTTCTAGATCAGGAATATCTAGGATAAATTTGATAATTGGTCCTGTATGAAGGGTCAAGAAGTGACAAAGAATGTTAGTAAATCCAACTGTAGGGGATATTAAGTCCTCTGCTGTTTCCCAAAGTGTTTGATCAAGTTTCAGTTGTGGAAGTCTGCACCAATTATATCTCCATTTCTTCGATAAGATGCTTGTCCTCACAGCATCTCGCAAAGGCAAACTCGTTAGAATGTCATCAATTACACTATCGGGAAGGTTGCTAAGTACATCGGAGAGAGGTAAAAGTTGTTTATTTTCATATTGAGGCATAATATTAAATGTTTGGCAACAAGAATCTGCAGAAAATAAACAAGTACACAAAATAGGTAAGGGATCTCCAAACACTATCCGATCACAGTACACACAACTGCTTTTCACATCGTTAAAGAAAAAGTGCATTATATTATCTTTTACTACTGATAAGTAACAAGACTATCAACTGAAATCAATAGCTACATGGAGAAAAAGGTTTCAAATTCAGCAAAATTTCACATCAAACTACAGTAGCTTTACTATCAGAATTTGCATATTCTAATTAATCATATTAGCTTTATCTCAACAATGTACATAATCTTGAGTACCTGTAAAGGCTCTGTCATACCTATATTTTGAGTCAAAGTTATTGGGTTCGGCCAAACTTGCTCTGCTCTCCCTTGGAACCCCAACCCTTACCCGCCTGACCACTGTTTGTATAAAATCTACGCCACTCTACATATATGATACTTGTAGATAGGAGTGTAAAAAATAACTCAAACATAGGTAACCCGCCCAATCCGTCCAGAATTTTAATTGGAATTGGATTCAATCTCAACTCATTCAAGCCCAACCCATTTTAAGAGAATCTTCAATTGAGTCCAATTCAGTCTTCAATTTCAACCCATTTTAAAACTCTTTACTATATGTTTCTGTATTAAAGGTATGAATTATTATTAATTTAACATTTTTAGGATTTATCTATCCATTTGTTACTTTTTTTTAAAAAAAATCTTGACCTGAAATTCAAATTGTGATTATAAAAGTTAAATATCACTATGTTAAAAATTATTGAGATTAATCGAGTCAAATTGGGTGGGTCAAGACCCAACCCGATTTCTATTTCAACCCATTTTAATATGTTTCAACCCAACCCGCCCATTTGACACCTACTTGTAGACATTGAAATTTTGTGAGACTGCATGTTCAATTCTAATTGGACTCTATAAGATGTGTTCGAGTTCAATTAGGATTGCCTATATAAAGGTCTACTAGACATGTTCAATTCTAATTGGACTCTACAAGATGTGTTCAATTTCAATTAGGATTGTCTATATAAAGGGTATTAAATGAAATAAAGGGAGTAAAGTCAAAAAGTAGTAGTAAAACTACTAAAATCCATCTAACTATTTGAATTTAAAATTGAGAATTCACAATATTTGAAATAAACAACCAAAGTCTCATTTATAGATCATTCAAGAAACCTTACTACTGCATCAACATTCTATTCTATTTATTACACTTCCAAAACATTTTAGCAAAAGATTATGATCTGATTAAAAACTAGTTAAGATCAAACAGGATCATAATATGGATTCTAATCTACACTATACACAACTTCTGCTTTAGAAGATGCACGCGGAAATTTTGTTATCTCAGTGAGTACTTTAAAAGATTCTTTATCTTCCATTACACAAGGCCTGATTACCATTCTGACCAGTGTTGGAGACTTGGCCAATAAAACCTTGATAAGCTGCATTTCAGCCGCTGCTCCTGTTACACCGTAAATCTTTACTGTCCTCAGGTTATTAAGTGTTGTATCCGAGAAACTTGCAGGAATATCATCAACAGCATCCTGGGGCACAGGTTCATCATAATCCCCATCAAGATAACCATACACCTAAGAAAAGTCAGGAAAAACCATAAGCCTGAATTTAAAACTGAAAATCCGACGAGCATGCAGAATGAGAGAGTCATTACATACGAAAAACAAATATAAAAGAGAAAAATAAACATCATTAACAACCTCAATTCCAAATTCTTTTAAATTTGGGGAGCTTCTTATCAAGCAAAGAGCAAAGGAAAGATCAAAGAATTCTCCCAGAGTAATGCAGCATATGTTAAGGCGTTTAAGACAGTTAAGAGCATAGGGGAGCCTTGTTGGTATAACTTCAGCTGGTCCAACATGCACGTCCTAGGAAGAAAACGTCAAAAATCAGGATGACTCAAAGCTCAAAAGATGCCATCTATGAAAATTCATTACAATTAAGTCATGAAGTAACATTACATGGACATAGTCATGTTTCCACCAGAGATTCTTGAGAGCAGGAATAAACTCAAAAATCTTGCCAAGATCATGCTCTGCCTCTACAGAAAATGCCTTAGGCTTATATGTAACATTGGAAAGAAGAGGGACGTTGTTTAGATGTATAATACGTATATTGCCCCTGAAGACAAATGACTTTAGCTTGGGAGCACTAATTTCCACAGGGTTGGAATTGTCTAGATACGTCAGCTCCAAATTCTCAAGCAACGGGCAATGGGAGATCAAACTTCCAAGCGATTCAGAAGAAATTATGACACATCTTAGTTTTAGGCTAATTAACCTATCAAATCCCTTAAAGACCGGTGGAGGACTAATTAGACATCTTGCGAGGGTAAAATGCATCAAACCTGAACTTGTAAAAAATGAAGAAGGCAGTTTGTATTGGTTGCCTAATGGAAATTTAAGAACAAGATCTTGAATGCCATTCCTAGAGAGGAAATATATCAAGTGGTCAATAGTAGGACATGTTATTAGATCAGGAATGTCGAGGGTAAATTTGGTAATTGGTCCTGCATGAACGGCAAAGAGGTGACAGAGAATGATAGTAAATCCAATTGTAGGGGACATCAAGTCTTCTGTTGTCTTCCAAAGTGTTTGATCAAGTTTCAGTTGTGGAAGTCTGCACCAGTTATATCTCCATTTCTTCGATAAGATGCTTGTCCTCACAACATTTCGTAAAGGCAACCTCGTTAGAATGTCATCAATTACACTATCAGGAAGGTTGCTAAGTACATCAGAGGGAGGTAAAAGCTGCTTTTTCCCATTCCAAGGCATAATATCAAATGATTGCAACAAGAATCTGCAGAAAATAAACAAGAATACAATATGTAAGGAATCTCCAAACTGCCCGGTCAGAGTACACACTAAACATAAACATGCCACAACTCTTAAGAATAAAAGCAAAGATGCATTATATATTTTGATTTACTAATATAACTGTAAGTTGAAGAGGCGATCGACTTCTGTAATCCCCTACTACCTAGCATGATTTGATTAACTAATCACCCAAACAAATGACAAAACTTCAATTGCAAATCTAGTTTTTGCTGACAAAAGAGTCTTTTCCTATATAGAAACATAATTTTCTATTGTAACACCATACATCACTAGGTAACACTTGACACTTCCTTCAACACGTAAATGTTGTTTTAGTTATCAACAACAACACCAATAAACCCAATGAAATCCTACTAAGTGAGGTCTGGGGAGGGTATAGTGTACCCAAACCTTACCACTATCTCGTGGAGATAGGGAGACTATTTCTGAAAGACTAGTGCATTAAACCCAAGTAAAATAAGTGTTGTTTTAGTTATCAAAACTTAAAAACATATTATTCCCATTTCAAGTGGAGTCAATTGAATACTAGTGAAAATCCTTGTTCCGCCACTACTGAAACACATCCATGATAGACCTACACCTACCAACGCACCATATCCTTAAAAAACGTTAACCCCATCAAGTTTTAAGCAAACCCCACTTCAATTTCATCATATTTAAGCATACCAAAAAAATAAAAATGCAATCTTGATATCAAAATCCTAAAGAACAAGAACCATAAAAGCACAGAGTTTGTGTTAACAATGAAGAAAAACAATAAGTAAGAAAAAATAAAAAGAAAGGAAAGAAACAGAGAAGAAGATGAAGAACCTGAGAGGATGAATGTGAAGCAGTCTGGTCGATTTGTCTTCTCAATGGAGGTGTTGGAAGAAACTGAAGAGACAAGCTTCCATAGTTCAGCTTAAATGGTGTAAAATGTACAATTTGCATTTCCATCCTTTTTAGTTTGGTAAAACTACAGTTAGGCCCTTATAAAATTTATTTTTGTGTCTGAAATAAAGTCTAAATAAAGAGTGATATGGTTTATTTGATTTAGTTTTTAACAACTTCTTTTTATATAAATATTTAGAAATAGTTTAACTTCTAACTTCTATTTCGTTCGTGATATATAACCAAACAAATATTTATGATTTATTTAGATTACAAATTTTTAAGAATCTTTCTTACACTCGATTCACAATTAAGATGCATCACATAAATTGTAACAAAGGGAGTATATAAGTGATAGTACAAGAAAAATTAAGAAGATGATGTTCAAGAACATATTTAAAGTCTCATTTTTTCTTTTACGAGTTTTATGTACCTGAACTATCATGTGTTTGCATTTTCCATCTGAATTAGTGATGACAATTCCAAGACCATGTCTTATTTCATAGATGAATAAATAACAAGAATGTAATGTAAATACTTTGTTAGTTCTGCAATTACAATGCTTCAAGCTCGCCCAGGGGAATTTAACCCACAACATAACTTCGAAATAAACGTTAACTCAAGAACCCCAAATTGGGTGATGCTTCTTCGAGTTTCTTCTTCACAAATAAGGAAGGAACATGTCCAACATACTTCTTGGACCTCGGTCTAATTTGGACTAATCCCTTAATAGGCAAGAAATTCCTACTAACTAGATAGAAAGTAAGTTTCCACTCAACACTTCAAGCTCACCCAAGGGAATTTAACACACAACATAACTTCGAAATAAACATCAACTCAAGAATCCCAAATTGGGTGATGCTTCTTCGAGTTTTTTCTTTTCACAAATAAGGAAGGAACATGTCCAACTACTTCTCAGTCTAACTTGGACTAATTCCTTAATAGGCGAGAAATTCCTACTAACCAGACAGAAAGTAAGTTCCCACTCAATGGTTCAAGCTCGTCACTCAATGCTTCAAGCTCGCTCAAGGGAATTTAACACACAATATAACTTCGAAATAAACATCAACTCAAGAATCCCAAATTGGGTGATGCTTCTTCGAGTTTCCTCTTCACAGATAAGGAAAGAACATGTCCAACGTACGTCTCGATCTAACTTGGACTAATTCTTTAACAAGCAAGAAATTCTTACTAACCAGATAGAAGGTAAGTTTCCACTCAGTGCTTCAAGCTCGCCCAAGGAAATTTAACACACAAAATAACTTTGAAATAAATTCAACTCAAGAATCCCAAATTAGGTGGTGCTTCTTCGAGTTTCTTCTTCACAGATGAGGAAGGATCATGTCCAACATATATACTTCTTGGTCTAACTTAGACTAATCCCTTAGCAAATAAGAAATTCCTATTAACCAGACAAAAAGTAAGTTCCCATTCAATGTTTCAAGCTCGCCAAGAGAATTTAACACACAACATAACTTCGAAATAAGCATAAACTCAAGAATCCCGAATTGGGTGATGCTTCTTTGAGTTTCTTCTTCACAGATGAGGAAGGATCATGTCCAACATATAGACTTCTCAGTCTAACTTAGACTAATCCCTTAGCAAACAAGAAATTCCTACTAACCAAACAAAAAACAAGTTTTCATTCAATGTTTCAAGCTCACCCAAGAGAATTTAACACACAACATATACCTTTGAAATAAACATCAACTCAAGAATCCCAAATTGGGTGATGCTTCTCGAGGTTCTTCTTCACAAATGAGGAAAGATCATGTCCAACATATATACTTCTCGGTCTAACTTAGACTAATCCCTTAGCAAACAAGAAATTCCTACTAACCATACAAAAAGTAAGTTTTCATTCAATACTTCAAGCTCGCTTAAGAGAATTTAACACATAACATAACTTCGAAATAAACATCAACTCAAGAATCCCAATTTGGGTGATGCTTCTTGAGTTTCTTCTTCACATATGAGGAAGGATCATGTCCAACATATGTATTTCTCAGTCTAACTTGGACTAATCCTTTAACAGGCAAGAAATTCCAACTAACCAGACAAAAAGTAAGTTCCCTTGAATACTTCAAGCTCCCCTAAGGGAATTCAACACACAACATAACTTCGAAATAAACAACCAAAGTCTCAAACCATACATCATTCAAGAACAAGCATGAAATGTAAAAACCATATTTGTTCCCAAACAGAGTATTCAAAACATTCATCTAGGTTCACAATTCTATATTTCCAAGCAGATAAAATCTTTATAGTACCTTAAAGCAAAGGCAAAACACAGCCTTACTACGCCATCAACCAAACGTTTCGTTTCAGTTCACACTTCCAAAACATTTTAGCCAAAGATCATAAAGATCAAGCAGGATTGTGATAACGATACTAATCAACAAGATACACAACTTCTGCTTTAGATGATGCCCGTTGAAACTTTGTTATCTCCACGAGTACTTTGAGAGATTTGTTAGTTTCCATTTGACGAGGCTTGATTTCCATTTTCACCAGTGCTGGAGACTTTGCCAATAAAACCTTGATAAGCTGCATTTCACCCTCTTCTAATAGTACATCATAAAACTTAACTGCCCTCAGATGATTAAATGTGATATCCGAAAAGCTTGCAGGAATCTCATCAACAACATCCTGAGGCACAGGTTCGAAATAATCCCCATCACTAAGGATACACCCCTAAGAAAAATCAAGAAAAAAACCATCAAGTCATTACATACGAATATGAAAACATGCAAAAGATAGAGAGAAAAATAAACATTAGTGACAACCTTAATTTCAATTTCTTCCAAATTTGGAGAGCTTTGTATTAAGCAAAGAGAAATCGAAAGCTCAAAAAACTCTCCAAGAGTAATCCAAGATATGAAGAGGCGTTTAAGACAGTTAAGAGCTGATGGAAGCCTTGTTGGTATAAATTCAGTTGATCCAATATCGACCTACGAATAAAATGACAAAAATCAGGATGCCAAAAAAGATAGTACATGTATTAAAATGCAAGTAAAATGAAGCAACATTACCTCAAAATGATCCCAGCTGAAACACTCGAGAGCAGGAATAGACAAAAAAATATTAGCAAAATCATCTTCGTCCTCTAGAACTAATTCTTTAGGCTCATACAGAATATTGGAAAGAAGAGGGACATTTTCTAGATATATCAACTGTATATCGCCACGAAAGACAAATGACCTTAGCTTAGGAGCACTAATACTCATGAGGTACGGATTGTGTATGTTTTTTAGCACCAAATCCTCAAGCAACGGGCAATTAGAGATCAAACCTTCAAACGTATCAGAAGATAACGTAACAGATTTTAATTTTAGACTAATAAGCTTATTAAATCCCTGAAAGAAACATGGAACATGTATTTCACATTCCATGAGATACAAATGCCTCAATGATGAACAATAAAAAAAGAAGCAAGGCAAACTATATGGGGGATAAGTAAATGGAAGTTTAAGGACAAAATGTTGAATGAAATTTGTGTCGAGGTGAAATATCAAACGATCAACATTAGGACATACTTTTAGACTAATAATATCGAGGGTGACCTTCAATGTTATTCCTATATGAAACCTGAAGAAACTATCAAGAATGGGAATAAATCCAATGGTAGGGGATGTCAAGTCCTCTGGTGTTTCCCACACTGTTTGATCAAACTTCACTTGTGGAATTCTACGACAAGTATATTGCCAATCCTTCGAAAGTGTACTAGTTCTTACAACATCTCGTAAAGACAACCTATTTAGAATGTCATCGATTAAATGAATGGTAAGGTTGCTAAGTCGATCAGGAGAAGGTAAGCATAGTGTTTTTTCATCTGGAGGCATGATAATCTGTAGAAAATAATCAAAAATACGATAGGTAAGGTCAGAGTATATGCTACACGAACAACAAACAAACAAACATGTCACAACTCTAAGAATAAAAGAAAAGGTGCATGATAGGGGGTAAATATAACCTTTTTCCATGTGTAAAAAATGCAAAAGAAATTATTTGTAGATGACATTTGCATTTATTTCTTTAATTTGCAACTCTTGATGTAAAATTGTCTGGCTTAGGTTAAATCAAACACATATAAAGTATTTTCTGTATAGAAATTGAAGAGGAATGTTATACTTATTGTACTAGGGTAGAAATTTAGAGTATCGAGTGCTTACATCAAAGCACTATATGAATGACATGTGTTTATCGTAACATTATAAATCAATAGGTAACACTTTGACACTTAAATCCTTCAACACTAAAGTCATTTGGTAGTATATATTAAATTTTAGTACAATGTTTGACTGTAAATTCAACTATGATATAACTAATACTAGAATTTCAATTAACCTTTTTGGGATATATGACCCCAAACATTTGTGCTACATGAAGAAAAAAATATTATTTTATTGAACTACACGCTTAATTTCAATATTTTGGTGAAAGAGATTCAAAAAATACATCATGAAATTTTAATTTATGTATAAGCTATTAATAAGAACACCAAAATCATGAGAAATGATATTATTTTGTTAATTCAAATATTCATATCCAAACCCATAATTAAACCTAAAACCCTCAAGTCTTGATAACAAATCAGATTCCTATAAATTAAAAAAAAAATGTTGATAATTGAACAAGGTGATATTCATTATTCAAAATTAAGTCATAAGTCCATATATATGCCTTTAATCTTGTTTTCTCAAGTTAGCATAATTAGAATTTCACAAATATTTTACTTTTCCTTAATAGTGTAATTATTTAGAAAACTCCAATCTTAAGAGGAAACAAGTTTGAAATAACTTAATTTTGTTGCTATCACTACACAATAAATTTAGATACACCCATCATCAGAGTATATTATAGTTCTTTTTTTGAAAAAAATAATAATATTATTGTTGTTATTGTTGTTGTAATTAGGGTTTCTTTATCAATTATGTGTACTAACTAATTGTAAAATGTCCAATTAAGAAAGGACATATGTTCAATACTTATTAGATTTTTTTTTCTTCATATTTTTTACATGTCATTTGCTTTCAACACTTTCTATGACACCTCTACAACAAAAGGTGTATTTATTACATTTTAAAGTAGTTCTAGGAGGTATTAGGACCTTGTAAAGAAAATGTGTGTCCTTAAAATTTCGATCATAGTTTAAGGGAGTACTTGTGTCTTTTTCCAAAAAAGATTTACTACTTAAAAACTTGACAATGTTTTTCCATAACTTTTTCTTTTTGGAATTCATGGGTTCTAGGACTAAATAAGAATCATTCTCTCTTTTAGTTAGATTCCTAACATGACGTATTAAATCTATCAAAAAAATATTGTTGTAGTTTATTAAATGTCCATTCTAACATATTTTTCTTTCTTCAATCTTAATGGTGGTTGTCTAAAATCTTATGTCGTAATAGAACATAAAAAACTGTATCTATAACAAGCAAAGACAAACTCAAGTTCTGAAGATTTCGGACGCACCAATAAACTTAAAAAGAAATAAGGGCTCTAGTTAGATTCAAACCCTAATCTTATGGGTGATTCCTCTAGCTTATACTAGCATCACAAGGACACTCCTACACTCATTAAGAGTGTACTGTTAATTAAATCCTATTTTTTGCCAGTTTCTAGGATAGATATATATATATATATATATATACACATCATTTTTTAAAAGGTCGTGCACCCGCACATATGAATGTGGGTCCGCCTCTCATAACAAGATAAAGTTGTTTGATGAGTGAAGATCATTAGTTCAAGTTTCAGGCTCTGATACAACATGTAAAAGCATAAACATTTATGCTAATAAATAAATTAACATATATACATACCAGGATTTTGAACTTATACAGAACGTATCTCCCTTTGCCCTATCTTACGCTACTGCAATTTTTGTGATTGAATTGAGTGGAGGTGGTAACCCTAATGAGCATAAAATGACCAATTTATAAGGATTCCACTGGAAATGTTGTTGTTTTTGTTACCCATCATGTAATCTAATGAAATGACAAAATCTATCTAATTATTAAAATAAAAAATATTACACGGTACAACTAATTTATGATGTGTAATTATCATATTAGTAGTGAATGCTTAAAATAATTACTATTTACAGCTAATCTTTTTATTTCATAGCAAAATGATAAATACACACGACTAGCTACAATTTAGTTGTAACATTAGGCATTTTTAGGAGATCACCTGCACGATTTCTATCTCATCATCCCATAATTAAGGGATAGTTTTCCTTCATTTGCTATGTTAAATCGCGAATCCTCCAAAAGAGGGTAACTATTTGGTACTTTTGATTAGTTTTTCTTGTATAAGTGCATTTGTTTCATTGTTTTTTCTTCTATTTTAATCTCAAACATTGTTAGTGTTGAAGAAGTAGGAAACTGACGATTGGAACATGTCAAAGGAACATGTCCAACGAAGCTGACTAACGTGTCTGCAACAAGTGTTGATGAAGAGGGAAGCTGACGATTGGAACATGTCAAAGGAACATGTCCAATGAAGCTGACTAACGTGTCTGCAGCAAGTGTTGATGAAGAGGGAAGCTGACGATTGGAACATGTCAAAGGAGCAGGTCCAACAAAGCTGACTGACGAGTTTACAGCACTGCTGTAGAATTAGAGTCGCACTAGGATTAGACTACTTATATTAATTAGGATTATATTTCGACTAGAATTATATTATGATTATGATTGTATTACGACTAGGATTAGATTATTTATAATTGCATTATTATTATTATAGTAGTAATATGTATTGTAGTAGGACTCTTAAGTATAGTTAACTTAGGACTCTACAATTCTCTCCTTATATATGAAGGTTGTAACTCAACATTATTTTCATCAATACAATCCTTGATTTCTCTAATCCTAGACGTGAGATTTCTACATGGTATCAAGCATAAAAGCTCTTCCGCACTTTGAGTATTGATAAAAAAATATATATATAAAAAAAATCCCCGACACGTTGTAATGGCCCCTTCTACCGAAACCATGTCAACCTCCTCACTTCACCAAATCATTACCGCTTGCTCCATTAAATCTAAGCCAACAAACTACCTCCTATGGAGGACACAAATATCCCAATTGATTCAGGCGATGAAACTAACGTATCTCATCTATGAACTAAGTAAAAGTAGTTGTTCCACTGGACAAATTGTTGGGAAAGTTGTAAAAGTTAAGAAGGATGCAAAAGATAGTGGCACCATTGATGATTGGAAGGAGAAATATGTGTTACTAAGGAGTTGGATCTCAAACACCTTGATCGAAGAAAGCATGCACCTAATTGTGGGCTGCTCAACTGCCAAGGAGATGTGTGAATGCTTGGAAAAAGCTTATATTCAAGCAACAAAAACAATTAATTTTGCTAGAGGTCTAGGTCTCAAATACAAAACATTTGTCATATTAGGTAAGACACCATATTCCACTCTTAATCAATTTATTTATGCTCTCACAAGTTTTGATATAAGGGAAGATGAAGAAGAGGTGCAACAACAAAACCACAACATGATATTATCCGCTCAAAAAGGAAGGGGAAGAGGAAACAACAACATTAACTCCAGTGAAACAAGTTTCAAGCCTGCTGGACAGGGAACAGGTACTAAGAACAGTCAATATGGACCAGGTTCTCTGAAAAATAAAAGTTCTCAAAGTGAAAATAAGGAGAGGAATAATATTGAGTCATGTCAAATCTGTGGTGGGAATAATCATACTGCTCTTAAGTGTTTTTACTGGTGGAGCTACTCATATCAATCTGCAGATAAACTATCACAAGCAACGACTAAACATCACATTCATACCGAAGCATTGACAAAACAAGTTTTCGCTAGGTATTCAAAGTTTTTTTTTGTTGCGTATTCGAATCAAGCTAGGAGTAACCGTTCCTCTACTCACTAGCTTGAGGGGAAGTGTTGAAGAAGGAGGAAGCTGACGATTGGAACATGTCAAAGGAACAGGTCCAACGAAGTTGACTGACGTGTCTGCAGCAAGTGTTGATGAAGAAGGAAGTTGACGATTGGAACATGTCAAAGGAACAGGTCCAATGAAGCTGACTGACGAGTTTACAACATTGCTGTAGAATTAGAGTCGCACTAGGATTAGACTACTTATATTAATTAGGATTATATTACGACTAGAATTATATTATGATTATGATTATATTACGACTAAGATTAGATTATTTATAATTACATTATTATTATTATAGTAGTAATATGTATTGTAGTAGGACTCTAAGTATAGTTAACTTAAGACTCTACAATTCTCTCCCTATATAAGGAGGTTGTAACTCAATATTATTTTCATCAATACAATCCTTGATTTCTCTAATCCTAGACGTGAGATTTCTACAGTCAGGGGTGGTAATTGAGTGAATTGGATCAAATTTGGGTGAATCATAATGAGTCAAGACAACAAACAGACCAAGACGCAATCCAAACTAAATTTGATTGGATCAAAATGGATTGGGCCAAAATGGGCTCTGATAATGAGTTAAGACTCAACTCAATTTTTCGCTAAGTTTAATTATTTTATTTGTTCTTTTAAAATATTTTAGTACATAATAACATTATTAATAAAAATATATGCCGTATATATATATATAATTCATACTAATACAAAACCTCCAACTTTTTCATGGTCGGCTAAAAGAAAAAAAATGGTGATCAAACATGTGAAATTTAAACGCCTTCACACACAGAGCCATTCATGTTTGAGGAATTCAAAATTTATATATAAACACTAAAAAAAAAGGGTATAATTTTTTTGTCAAGAAAAATCCGATGAATATACCCTCGCCCCTTCTAGATCTGTTCTTACATAAAAGTGGCTAAAATGTAGGACTTTTGTGTCTATAATACTGAACAAATGATATCTCTTATACTATAAAAATGACGATTTTTATTAAAAAAATAACTCATAAAATCAGAAAAGAGAGTTTATAACTTCCCTACAAATTCAAGTTTAACTATTTTGAGGTAATAAATGTCACATGCAAAAAATAATTAAGTGGACTGAATTGGACAGATCAAAGTAAATTTTCCCTAACTATATATACGTGCCAATTTCTCTAAATAAATAACCACATTAATTTTTACTTTTTTCTCCTCAATTTATGTGATACTTACTTTTTTTTTTTTAGGTTGTCCCAGAAATAAAATCTTTTCATAGTCCTATATTAATTGTCCACTTCAATATAAATAATTATTCCAATCATTTTGATCTCATTTATCCTTAAAATTAATCCTTTTTTATTTTGTAAATGTAATCAAGTTCGTAAAGCTTCGGAAAAAATTCTTAAAGTGCAAATTAGTAAAAAATATCGTTTTTATTTATGATTTTTTATAACGAGAAAAATGAACAACTAATATAAAATAAAAAAGATATAATTTAACCCTAAATTTTAATAAAATAATTTATAATCTAATAAATATCTAAAATTTCCATTATATATCACATTTCAATTTCCTTTTCATTTTTTAAAATATTTTATATCAAATTAAACCGTGTCACGTAAATTAATACAGACAAAGACAATATAACAAAGGAACCTCCATAATTAATTTCCCCAGCCACCCCACTCCTCTCCATATTACATTTTTGTAAAATATAATTACAGAAGAAAACCTCTCCCCCTTCTCCAGTTCCTCTTTCACTCCGGGGTGATGAATTTGAAGACTTCAAAAAATCATACAAATTTGTGCTCAGCAGCTGAAGGATAACGTGTGCGCAAAAGGGTATTTGATACTTTTCTAATTTTATTTTTGGATGTTTACAGTATCAGTAATAACTTTAGTTCTTGATAAGCTTAAAATTTGCTTCCTTGTTCTGTTTAAAAATCAAATCTTTCTCAGTTGGGTGTTGTTAATTTGTGTAATAAAAGCTCTATCTTCCTTTTTGTACCTTTTTTGTTGAAGATTTTGGTTTTCTTGGGATTTGGGAATGTAGAAAAAGCCCTATTTTCCTTTTTTTTTTTTGCTGTTTTTTAGATGTTGGTTTTACTGCATGACATTTCTTTTGAGTCGAGGAGCTATCGAAAACCAACTCTCAAACCCCATAAACAGAGTTAGGAGTAAGATCTTGTGTACATGCTATCCTTTCTAGACTTCACCTTGTGGGATTAGGAGGGGTATGCTGTTGTTTTTGTAGAAAAAGCTGCTTAATTTGGTTGGTGTAAGCTATGTTGCTGGGAATCCTATGTTACGTTGCTCGGATCGTCCAAAAGTTCTGTTTTTTGGGAGGATTTGACACTAACTTTTTTTGGAGGGTATGAGCAACATAGGATGTAAGCTGTTTTTATGCTTAATTTGGTTGATGTAAAGTTGTAAACTATGTTGCTTGGAATGCTAAGTTGCTCTGATCCTCCAAAAGTGTTTGTTTTTTGGGAGGATTTGACATTAAAGGGTCCGAGTAACATAGGATGTAAGCATTTTTTATGTTTCATTTGGTTGATGTAAGCTATGTTGCTTGGAATCCTAAGTTGCTCGGATCCTCCAAAAGTTTTTGGTTTTTGGGAGGATTCAACACTTAACATTTTTGGAGGGTACATGCAAAATAGGATGTAAGCATTTTTTATGCTTAATTTGGTTGATGTAAACTATGTTGCTGGGAATCCTACGTTGCTTGGATTCTCCAAAAGTTTTTTTTATTTTTTTGGGAGGATTGAACACTAACATTTTTGGAGGGTACAAGCAACATAGGATGTAAGCATTTTTTATGCTTAATTCGGTTGATGTAAGCTATGTTGCTGGGAATCCTACGTTGCTTGGATCCTCCAAAAGTCTTTGTTTCTTTGGGAGGATTCAACACTAGCATTTTTAGAGGGTACAAGCAACATAGGATGTAAGCATTTTTTATTTGTTTGAAATTTGTCCTTGATATGGATTGCTTAAAATGTTTTCCTATGTAAATAAAATAGCTCTGTTTATGATTTTAAGTCGGTTTTCACCCAACTATTACTTGCACTAAACATGTAAACTCAGTCAAGCAATTTGCTACTTGTGGTCTTCACTGATCACTACCATACCTATAACCAACCAAGCAATAAAAAGAACTTAGAAGATGGCTTTTCTTTGATAAAATGTTTTCCATAGAGAAGACCGTAATAGGGTTATATGCATTCTCATTACGAGAAAGGGTCATTGTTGTTGTACATGCTATAAACATGGTTTTAATTCTTAAAGATTTTCTGGGACTTGTGATTTGTGTGTGTCCAGTGGAGAGTGGGATATAGTTGTGTCAGTAAGCAGAGTAATATTAGCAGGTTCATGAACTCAATACTTTCAACGCGGAGCATAAATTCACAAAGGTTGCAACGACTAGTAGATATGAACCCATAACTTAAAATATCCAATGACCCTGTAAGTATAAATCTTGGACTTGCCTTTGTAAGTAGGTTTTTTGTAGGAAAAGTCTCTTTTGTCAGAGGAAGCTAGATCTGCAGTTGGAGTTGTACCATCAGTTAAGAGTGTTAGTGAGTATAAGGATCATAGAAATATTGTCCCTCCAACTTATAAAAATCATGTTGAGGTGAACATATTAATGTAGATGTAAGGCATGATAGGATTTTACTTTCCAAGCAAGCTATGGTGACACAAGTTGTGAGAATACTTTTCAAATTTTAGAGTTAAAGTTACTAGTTTGGTGTCAAATCTAGCTAAAGCTGGAAACGGCTGCTGAGCTGTTTTTTTTAGTGAATCCTGTCAAGTATTTGAAAATGATTTTTTCCTTCTCTTGTAGCTGTAGATGTTGGAGTATCAAGCTTATTACCAGTAAAGACAATGTGATTCTTTTTTTTTTTCGTCTTTTAGTTTTCCCTTTTGATTAATATATCTTAGTAATTTCTAGATTCTTGAAGTGTTGATGAAAGGGGTTCTTGCTGTATATTCAAGAATGATATTAGGAGAACGATGAGTGGTTTCAGTTAGAATGCAGCCATACTTTTTATCGTACTGTTATGCCGTGATGATTAATAATGTGAATAACTGTTATGTGATGCCTATTTACTCTGTCCAGATAGTTTTGCCATTCTTTACCTTTGTATTGTTGTGTACTTCATGCAGGTTCTTACTGGAAATTGTTGTAGTAACATGCCTCCTAAGGACAAGAAGCGTGGTTCTCGAGCTCTAGCTCCTGATATACTTAGCAATCTTCCCGATAATATAATAGATGCCATTGTTATGCGTTTGCCTTTACGAGATGCTGTGAGGACAAGCGTCTTATCAAAGATGTGGAGGTATAATTGGTGTAGATTACCGGTGTGGACGATTGATCAGGCTCTTTGGGATATGACGAATAACGCAATATCCCCTACAACTAGATTTACAAACATTATCTACCACCTATTGACCCTCCATGTCGGACCGATTTCTAAGTTTACCCTCTCCATTGCCACTCTGGGGAACTGTCCAAAGATTGACAACTTGATATATTTCCTCTCTAGAAATGGCATTCAACACCTTGTTCTTCAATTCCCAAGGGGTAACCTATACAAATTGCCTTCTTCATTTTTCACATGTTCGCAAATAAGCCATCTGAGTCTCCAAAATTGCTTGATAATGTTTCCACCTGCTTTCAAAGGATTTGAAAAGTTAGTTAGCCTGGAACTTTGTGATGTCACAATTCCTTCCAAGTTTATTGGAAGTTTAATCTCTTGTTGCCCTTTGCTCGAGCATTTGGTGCTGCATTCAACTATTTCAAATCACATTCAAATTAGAGCTCCCAAGTTGAGATCCTTTGACTTCACTGGCAAACTAATATTTCTTTCTTTAGAAGATGTCCCTCTTCTTGAGAAACTTTCACTTGTAGATACTGGATATTCTGGGAAGGCAGGAAAATGTGGTATCGCCAAGTTTCTAGAGTCTTTTCCTGCTCTCAAGCATCTCCACTTGGATTATTTTAGTGTCCGGGTAAATGTTTCCTTCGTGACTTCATTGTAGTGCATTTTCATGCATGTTTTTTTTGGGGGGGCTTTGAATCATCCTAACTTTTGTGTTGTCTTTTTCAGTTCTTTGCAGGTGAAGTAACAAAACAGCTCCCTTTTGCTCTTAACTCTCTTAAACGTCTTCACCTATCCGAGTTTTCTCTAGATGAACTAGATGTGGCTTCGTGTGCTCTTTACTTGATAAAAAGCTTCCCGTTTTTACAAGAAATCGAAATTGAGGTTCTACTTTCTTCTTTCTCTTACTTATGTTCTTTCTGTTTATAATTGTTTTCTAACCTCATAATCCGTTAATCCTCCAATTTAGTTGAGTGAAAGGGCTTTTGTTATTTCGTAGGTGTATGATGATTGGGTTGAACCTGCGGGGGGTGATGTTACCAGTGAGATTCTAGAGAAAGTTAAAAGCTTATCGAATGTGACATTGAATCACCTCAGAGTTGTTGAGTTTGCTGGTATTACAGGCACAGATCCTGAAATGCAACTTATCAAGCTTCTCTTAGCCAAGTCTCCGAAGCTCGCTAGAATGCTAATCAAGCCTGGTGTAGGAGATGATACTCCTAAATCAAGAATTGAGGTACTCGCAGAGATAACACAATTTCGACGAGCATCACCCAGAGCAGAAGTTGTTTACAAACTTGCATAGAGTACTTCCAGATTACAATCCTGCTCAACTTAACTTGTCTTTTTTTGCTAGACCATGTTCTGTTAAATAGTCTTTTAAATCTATGCCTATCCATCCTTGTTGCGCGAAACTGGTTGACATTGGGGTGTCCAGTTACAATCCCCTTTAAATACTCTGGTTGATATTTAAGTCTTTTGTGTATATTACATGTTTTAGCTATTTTCATAATTTTCACAATGACCTTAGAGAAAGCAGATGGGAATCAACAAGAAGTCCGTTCCGAGGCAACTTTCACGCACTTTGTTGATTCCACCTGGTACTTGCTACATACTACCAACATGGTACCCGTAAAGAACTTGTGCAATTTTATAGACAACTTCTGGTTCAGGTACTGCTCGCGGAAATTTTGTTAGCTCTGTGAGCAACTCGAGTCTTGTTTCATGAGATTCTTTTGACTACCATCCTTACAAGCATTAGAGACTTGGCTAACAGAAGCTTAATCACTGTCTTTCAGGCTGTGTGCCTGTTAACTGCTCTGAAGAGATTTATGGCACATCTAAGAAGCCTTAAATTTCATGAGATTCAAGAGCACGAATCTCATCGATAACAGATAAACATTACATAGGCTTACCAAGACTTACAGAGTTTATAATAGAAATAACTGTGTGATCTGTGACACAGAACCAAATATAATCAAAATACTCAGTTAACTGGAACAAAGGTTTTAGCACAAAAAAAAAAAGGAAAAATTCCATAAAAACAAATTCAGATACCAAATCTAACTACATTCATCATTCAAGATGAGACATCAAAAAAACTAACAAGATAAACTTCTGTTTGCGAAATCCATCCAGCAGCTTCGCTTACAAAAACTTGCACCAATATCAGGGTCTGATAAAGGACTAGAGATCACACACCACTGTTATAGTAAACTTCTGCTTTAGGTGATGCCCTCGGAAATTTTGTTATCTCTGTAACTACCTTTAGTCTTGTTTCAGCAGATACATTTGCAATCTTCTGCTGGATTAACATTCTCACTAGCACTGGAGACTTGGACAATAGAAGCTTGATAAATTCAATTTCAGTCTTTGTGCCTGTAATACCTTCAAGTTTAACAGACCTGAGGTGATCCAATGTCACATCTGAGAAGCTTGAGGGAATTTCATTAACAACATCAATAGACACAGGAACAACCAATTTGTCCAACGCCACATACTCAATCTGCAAAATATAGAGAAAAATCATTACTACATAACTTAAATTGAAGATATAATGAGATTAAACATAAGCAAGTCACCACATACGAAGAACCATAAATAAAAGATGAAATTAAACTTCATTAGCACCTTCATTTGAATATCTTGCAAATATGGGGAGCTTCTTATCAAGCAAAGAGCAGGCGAAAGCTCAGCTAATTCATCCAAACAAATGTAGGATAAGCAAAGACATTTAAGATAATTAAGAGGAGAGGAAAGCTTTGCTTCTATATCACCTGATCCTGCAGCCAAGAACTAACAAGAAAACATTGAAAATCAGGAAAACTCAAATCCACCACACAATGATATGTACGTCTATGAAAATGCATTACAGTGGACATGATGCAATGTTTACCTGGAGACTATGATAATCCAAGTGGAGATGCTCAAGAGTAGGAAAAGATTCAAAATACTTGGTAAAATAATGTTGTCCTGCCTCCGGAGATGGTACTACTGTATTAAAAAGTAAAAGTTCCACAAGAAAGGGTACTTTCTTTAAGGATATTAACTCTATGTTGCCTGTGAAGTCGAAGGATTTCAACTTAGGAGCATCAATTTTAATGTGGTCCAAAATACTTGAGATTTGCAGCACCAACCTCTCGAGCAACAGGTTATGAGAGATTAAATTTTCAAGTATTTTGGAGGAAATTGTGACTTCATACAATTCAAGGCTAACTAACTCACTAAATCCTTTGAAGGTAGGTGGAGGCTGAACTGAACAATAACGGAGACTCAAATGTCTCATTTGCGAACATGTGAAAAATAAAGAAGACAATATGTATGGTTTATCATTCGGGAACTGAAGAACAAGATGTTGAATACCATTTCTCGAGAGGAACAATACAAGGTTGTCAATTTTAGAGTAATTTCCAAGATTAGCAATATCAGAGAGGATAAACTTTGTAATTGGTCCGACATGAAGTACCAAAAGGTGGTAGATTATATCTGTAAACCTAGTTACAAAGGGTATTGATTGATTTGTTGAATCCCAAAATGTTTGATCAAGAGTCAACTCTGGTAGTCTGCACCAATTATATCTCCATTTCTTCGATAAGATACTTGTCCTCACAGCATCTCGTAAGGGCACACGAATTAGAATGTCATCAAGTACATTCTCAGGAAGGTTTCTAAGTACATCAGGAGGTAAAGTAGCACTACAGAGTTTTTTGTCCTTAGGAAGCATCATATATATGACAATATTCTCTCAAATAAGAACCTGTAGACGATAAACAAGGATAGAAAAGTGAGGTATCTCCAAAATTATTATTCATATAAAGTCAAACTTACAAGAGAAAGTGCATGTGAAATTGTCACATAAATTAGGACGGAGGGAGAAACTCATATTATAGTTTAGTAAAAAATACACACTAATAAAAGATTGTTACATCACATAATTCCAAGCTGATTAACCTATCAAATCCTTTAAAGGGCACTGGTGAAGGAAGTATTAAACAATTTTCGAGAGTCAGATGCCTCATGTAATGCTCACGGAAACTCGAGTTTTGTTTCATGAGATTCTTTCCTGAGCTCGACTACCATCCTTTATAAGCATCGTTTAAGGCTTTGTTGAAACCTTACCAACTAAACGAGAACCAGGTTCTTGTTTGTTTGGCTAGATAACAACGTGACACAATAAAATAATGATTTTATCGTGGAAACCTTCCTCCCTCAAGGAAGGAAAAAACCACACTATGAAGTTATTAACTTCAAGAACACTTCAAGATTACAACTCAACAATCAAAAGGAACCAACTCTAGTGCCTTTACTCGTCAACGATTAACTATAATCGAAGACTATATACTCCAAGAAGTCGAACCCACTTCTTGTTACTATTCTCTCACACTTTCTCTCAAACTCTACTCTCCAAAAAATCAAACCCACTTTTTGTTACAATTCTCTCAAACCGTCTTCAAGAAGTCAAACCCACTTTTTGTTACTCAATCTAGGAATTATTACAACTCAATAATAAACCTAGAACAAATCAACAAAGACTAATAACCCTAGACTTTAATTGATCAGACTTCAACATTCAATAATTTAGACTCGAACACAACTCATGAACCTGGTTCTAGTGTTGCTGTGACGAAGCCTTGCAGTTTTGCTCCAATGGCTATTTGATAAGAATCGTTTCACCAGAATAAACAAGAAAATAATGCGGAAGCGAAATTATAGAGATAAAAGACAGAAATTGAAAGATATGTGAAATTCAAGAATAAAATCCCAATTTCAAGATAAAGTGCTAAGAACCCTAATTAATCTTAGTATTCAAAATTAGCGGATTAAGATTAATTATGATACTAATAGAGTCAATTCAAGAACTTAAATCAAAAGTGATTTAGACCCCTATTACGAAGAAATTAGAGACAACAATTAGTATAAGACTAATCACCTTCTTCAATTTACGAATAGAAACCAAAGATATCAAATTAAGAATTAATCTTACCTCTTAAAGAATCGTTCTTATAAGGTTGTAAGATAAATCTATAGTCACCACACACAAAGGTGTAAAAAAGAGAAACCTCTCAAATAATATTAATCATGTTTGTTCTTAAAATAATAAAATCATCCCCTATATATAGAGAAAACCTATTCCAAATAGAATGGGATTTAAATCCTACTTTTATGGAAATAATAACTAGGAAAACTTAAACTAGGAAACTTTTTAAACTAGGAAAAACTTTAAACTTGGAACTTTTGACTTTAAGCGTTCAATTTTTGGACTCTTTTATTGGGCTTCGTGTGGCCCTATCTTCTTTCTTTTAGGCTTGAATTTGGACACTTCTTTCATGATAGACGTGTTCTTGATTTTTCATTGAAGCCCGTCAACTTTGGTACAAGTAGGCTGACATGGATGCTATCACTATTGCTCTCAAGATGATGACTTTCGTGAATATGCAATAGGTATCGCTCTGACTTTACTGAAAAATTCTCTCAATTTGTGTTTATGCAAAAACGACTTTTTTTTTTGTTTGAATCTTTTATAGAATTTGTTTTGCCTTTATCAACTTCTACAAGGAAAGATATTTGTTTCCCTAGAAAACTAATCCTTTTCCTTATTGAACTTGTCTGCCTATTTCCTTTTCTGCCTAGGACTTGTTTATATTTACTTCTTTCCTTCTTCGACTTGAATTGCTATTTCTTTATTTCTTTGCTCCTTTGTTTCAACTATTTCCATATTATTTTTTTTGGCTTATTTTTTTCTAGACTTTAATATTTTCCTTCTTTGCTGTAATTGTCACGCCCCGAGCCTACACCCTGGGCGGGACCGGCACTCGAAGACCATTGCTGGCCCCAAGCAAAACCTTGGCCTGGCTTTCTTAACTCAGCGGAAACCTAACTCAACAGAATAACTTAATGCAATGAAAGGTTATAAAACAACCTAACTGATGCATAACATGCCAAAAGGCAACTCATGCCTCAAAATAAAATATTTACATATATACATAGATGAGAGACTCAATACTAACTGACTAATTGACTGTCTATGAAGCCTCTAAAATACTGAGATGGATGTTGGGACAGACCTCGCAACATCCTAATAAAACAAAACTATGAACACAAAATAACAGAGTCCTCCAGAAGGCAAGGAGGCTCACCACTGACTCTGGAGTGCTCAGTTGGATCAATGGCGTGCTGGATGTTGATACTGGGTACCTGCGTCTGCATCATAATAAGATGCAGGCCAACTGGCATCAGTACATTGAATGTACGAGTATGCGAGCTGGAAAGCTAAACAACAACTTAAGCTTGAAAGGAGTACAAAGGAACTCTTACCTTGGTTCTATTCAACTCATGAATAACCGAACTCAATATAAAGCAATAAGACACATGCAATATATATAAAGCTTGCAAAACAATGTAAACAACTTAGTTCGTTAAGGATAAAAGAATAACAAACTCAACTTTACTTATATAAAAGTAATATAACTTTAGTGGGAGATTCTTTAACCGACAACCACCACTATGAGCCCTAGTGATGATACAACGTTTTACCTCACGTTGCCTAAGGACCATCCTATACCTTGCCGTGATATA
>JAJOOR010004947.1:0-36563 GCA_036250505.1 Solanum acaule | reverse complement strand
AGGAGGTAAAAAATACGGTATTAAATAGTCTAGGGAGGTAATAGATCCTCATGAAAGTTTAGTATCGCAACAACAAATTCGATCAAAGTTGGGGTATTTTTCAGACCCTTATCCCATAATTGATAGTATACCTTATTAATTAGGTAATTTGGAATATATAATTTTAATTTATATTTTAATATACTTAATTTTATATTTGGAAATAAATATCATTTAGCAACTTATAGTAGAGAAATTATATATTTTTAACGCTAGTAAATATATAATATATCAATTGGATATACAAGTAACTAAAAATTATTTATTTTTCTTTTCATAAAATTCTATTAACAAGGGTTAATTAATTTTTATGATAGTTATTTTTCTATTGGATAAGTAACTAACCATATAATTTTAATTTTTTATATCTTTCGAATAAAAAACAAAATTAAAAAAAATGGTATTATTGGTTTTTTAGTGAGATGAAACATTAATTATATATAAGTTAAAAATATTTATCCTAAAATTTATGGTAATGTTCCAACACTGTATTAGTTTGACAAATATTTATACTTTTTTGTTGGATAAATAACTAGTCATATAATTTTAATTCTTTGTATCTTTCAAATAAAAAAACAAAAATAAAAATTAGTATCATTAATTTTTAGTGAGATGAAATACTAAATATATAAAAATATTTATCCTAATATTTGTGGGAATGTTCCAACACTGTATTAGTTTGACAAATATTTATGATAGCTCTTTTCTGTTAGATAAATAACTAGTCATATCATTTTGATTCTTTGTATCTTTCAAATAAAAAAACAAAAATAAAAATGGTATCATTAATTTTTAGTGAGATGGAATACTAAATATATAAAAATATTCATCTTAAAATTTGTGGTAATGTTCCAACACCGTATTAAATTGATAAATATTTATGATAGTTATTTTTCTATTGGGTAAATACATGGCCATATAATGTTAATTCTTTGTTTCTTTCAAATAAAAAAATAAAAATGATATTATTGATTTTTAGTGAGATTAAATATTAATTATATATAAGTTAAAAATATTCATCCTAAAATTTATGATAATATTCCAACACCTTATTAGATTGATATTATTGCATAATAATTTATTAAACCTAAAAATAGAGTAATTATTTAACAATAAATTTCATTCTAGTGTTATTTATTGTAACACCCCAGAAATTTTTTCGAACTAAGACTCAAACCGTTCATCGTAGTGAGTGAGATTTTTTGCCAAGGAATTAAAATTTCTTAAGTGTTAAGGTCACTAGATGTAGCACCTTGAGTTTCAAAGAATTAAATTGGAAATAGCAAAATCTGAAAATTTGCAAGTTAAGCTAAGTATGAGTTTTGGGTCAACTTCAAACGACTATAACTCCTAGCTCAAGATGTGTTACGTGTGCTACCAGGTACCTTAGGAAATATCTCTGAATTATCTTTCCAACGCCACCGAGTTTGATCAGTTTCGAGTTCGTATGAGTGAGATATGGCACTTTGAAGTTAGGCTGCCCAGTTAAGGAAAGTTAGACAGAAAAGTGAGGGGTATTTTGGTCTTTTCCTTACCCAATCAGATTTAATTCATTTTTAGTAATATTTTAAGGGTCTAATCCTATTAGGTTCAGTTTATAATCCTAAAATTAGCCTAGGGTTTTAGTTGAGAGTTCAAGAAGAGAAAAGAAGAGAAAAGAGGAGAAAAGAGGAGATAATCAAAGCGTTCGTCGAGAGTCTTGCGTTTTGTTGCGGATTTTCGCCATGGGTTTGATCCTTAAGTGGTATGTAAGCTTCCATAGTGTTGGGTTCTTTCACCCACACGCCAATCATGATTTATTCAGTGTAATTTCATTCTTGAAATTTATGGATTTAAGTTCTTGAAGAGTTCTTGATAAGTGTTCTTGAAGTTTCATTAAGTTTTGAAGTAAGATTCTGCCTAGGTCAACTTTAAACGACCATATCTCTTAGAATATTAAGAGTTACATGAGCCATAACTTATCCAATTAAAGGTTATTGAATCTACTTTCCAACCCCACTAGTTTCACGTCAATCCATTATCTGAGAAAAAATTTGTGACTATTTTAGTAACCTATACAGTGCTGTTACGAATTAGCCGATGGGAAAATATTGAAAATAATCGTTTTTTGTCTTTTTACCTCCAAGAAAACCATCAACGAATTTCTTGACTAATTAAAAAGCTCAAAACAATCAGATTTTCATCTTCACTCATGAAAATCATAATTTTTGGCTATAGAGATTTTAAGAAACTAACTCGAGAATCTCAAGAAAGGTCTTCTGGATTGTTTACCTTCAAGCTAGGGTTTCAAGGCTTCTAATCAAGTTCTTCTTCAAGATTCTTCAAGAATCTTTTTCTTCTAAGGCTATCATAGTGTTGGACTAGTTCTTCCTCACGCCCTACATCTACTTTCAGATCAGAAAAAGAGTAATCTAAGATACTTTCCCTAGATTTGAGTATTCTTGAGATAAGTTGATTTTGAGTTCTCGAATTCATGTTTCTTTTAAAAGTTCTATTCCTAATTATTGAACAGCTATATTGTTATTGAGATCCTTCATATCATGAATTATAACTTTTGAATTCATAATTCAAATTCAAGAGAGAGTTAAGAGTAGAGTTCAAGGAAGCCTTTGAGTTCAATTGTGAATCCTTTGAGATCCATCATCGATTTGAGTTAAGTTTTGAGTAAGTAAGTATGAGAATGAGAAGAGTCGTATACATGAGTTCCTTATTGATATTTTTGACCCTTGAGTCGAGTCGTTCATGCCCATAACTTCTGCATGAACTTCATCAGTTGAATACCTTTGAGAGGAGTAGTATCTTCAAGTTCTAAGTATTAAGTTCCTAATCTCCTATGAGATTATATTTATAATCATGGCACTATTACATGTTACCCATGAAGTCCTTGAGTTGAATTGTTCATGCCCATAATTCCACATGAACATTATAAGTCGAATAATCTTGAGATGAGAAGTAGCTTTGAGTTCATGCCCATAATTCCGCATGAACCCTCTTAGTTAAGCATTCCTGAAATTAGTACTATCATTGAAGTTCTTGAGTTCCAAGTATTGAGTTCTATCTATGGTTATTGAAAACCTTGCATTGAGTCATTCATGTCCATCATTCGGCATGAACCATATTTTAAGAAGTCTTTTACGAATGTTTAAACTTTGTTTTAAGACTGAAGCTTTGAAGTTGAGTAAAGAGTAAGAGTAAAGTTGAAGTTCATCTCTTCAAAAGTATATGGGGACTAAGTATTCCCAAAGAGTTTATAAATGCTCTCACATTTAAATAAGAACGGAAACTGAGATTTCCAAAGAGCTTTCGGGCTAGTTTTCAAAAAAGAGTAATCGTTTTCTAAATGAAGCAAGAGAGGAAATTGAGATTTCCAAGATAACCTTTTTGGGCTAAGTTTTTGAGCAATTATCTCAAATCAGCAGAAAGAAGTATGTTTTTAAAACATACGAGCTAGTATATTTTTGGGAGTAGTATTGAGCAACAATATGGGGGAAAGTTCAGACAACTCACAGCCCTCATAAACCATGTAGCCACCATGGGTAGAAAAGGGTCATACCTTTTAGATGAATCCTTTTCACAATAGACTAGTGGATCCACTTAGTAGTTCAGGTCTTATACCTTTGGCCGGGTATAGAATGCGCTGGCAGCGTGAGGAAGATAGTTGTATCATCACAATAGCTCTTATGTGATGGTTGTCGGTTAGAGAAACTCCCACAGAAGTTATTGTATTTTTATATACATCAGTTTATTGTATTTTTAAATATATCTCAGAGTTATTTGTATCTTGCATACACACAGAGTTGATATTATGTTTTTAAACAGCTTTTCTTTATATTGCACTTGCTTTTAAACTGCTTTATATTGAAATGAGTTCAGTCATGTTGAGTTGAGTATTCAAAGTTGAGTATCCAGAGTTGAGTATCCAGAGTCGAATATCATATCTTTGAGTCGAATATCATATCTCTGAGTTGAGTATCTTATCCTTGAATACTTCTAAGTTGAGTAAGTTTGAGTACTTTTGAGTATCCTTGAGTATTCCTTGAGTTGAGAAAGTTTGAGAAGAGATAAGTCTATTTCCTTTTTATCAAGTTTCAAGCTTATGTTTATGTTTTAGAATTCCCCTTACATGCTCGTACATTCCACGTACTGAGTCATTTGGCCTACATCTTCTCATGATGCAGACATTGGTATTCAGGATCATCAACAGGAGATTCGTTGACACATCCGGGAGTTCGAGTTAGCTATGGTGAGCCTCCTTGTTTTCGGAGGATTTCATTTACTTTCCAGTTTAGTCAGGATGTCGTGGGTCTTGTCCAGACTGCCATCTCTATCAATTAGAGGCTTCATAGATAGTCAGTATAGTTGAGAAGTCTGTATTATTCATTTATTTTATTAAATGTTTTAAAGACTTAAGTTGCCTATTTTATGGCGAGTTGAATATATTATTTTATTCAGAGTTTTTCATTTGAGTTAAAGCTTTGTATTTCAGTTTCATGAATTTTATTCAGTTTTTAAGCTTTGTATGCTTGAGTTAGTCTTCCGCTTGTAGTCAGCCAGGATGAGGGTTCGCTTGGGGACCAGCAATGGTTCTTGAGTGTCGGCCATGTCCAGGGTGTAGGCTCGGGGCGTGACATTTGTCCTTTTTAATATTATTATAATTTTTAATTTTGTAAATATATTTTTAAAAATCCTTAGATTTCAATAAAAAAAAATCCAATTAAATTATATCAAAAAAATATTCAAGTTTGCATATTTCCAAGTAAATCCCTAAAAAAATCTCAAATCAAATTCACAACAATAAAATCCCCAAGTAATTCTTCAAGTAAAAAAATTTTCAAGTAAATCCCCAACAAAATTCATGGAACATGAATCTCCAGGTAATACCACATAAAAAAAACATTTCTAGATAAATTTTTAAGTAATTATTTCTAGTTGAATTTGCAAATAAGTTTATCAAGGAATTTTCTTGCTAGAAGATAAAAAAAAGTATAAATTTTAGGAATCACATAGTTTTAATATGAAATTACAATATATCCCTCTTTAGTTTGTAATTACATTAATCCCTTAAAAAGTAACACAAACCGGATACATAATATGTAGCTCGGATACATTAAAGAGTATCTCAGATACATTATAACAAAAACCGGATACATAATATGTAGCTCGGATACATTAAATAAATAAGGGATTTTAGAGGTTTTTAGAAATAGAAGGGGATATTGGAAATAAGGGAAACATAAGACGTGTATTTTCAATAATTTTTCCTAAAAAGAAACCCTTTCTCATTATTTGCGAATTTACCTATGAAAATGATATTTGCAAATTATTTACCCTAAATAATTCCCCAGGTAACTATTTCCTTTGCGTAAATGACGCCAAATTTACCCACCAACTTTTCTAGGAAACTATTTTTCGCATATAAAAAAGTTTATAATTTAAAAATTCCATATTTCCGAACAAAAATTTGTAGGAAATTTCTACAGAAATAATCTCCAAGTAAAATGCATAGATAATTTACAATTTTCTAGTAGTGATAAAAATTAGGTGGAATGAAGAACAAACTTTTGAAGACATGTCAATGATTTTTCTAAGATATACTCTAGTACTTGAAAGATAGATTTTTTTCATTGTTCAGACAAGTTATCAGTATCCCTTTTTAATTTAGAGTAAATTTTAGGTTTAGAAAACATAAAAATTATATTTGTATGCTATAGCTATAGTTTGCATAATTGCGCTTCATAACAAACTTTATATTTGCTATGACTATTAATCTGTATATGTTGGTATACATATACATAAAATTTTGTATTTGTATATTTCGGTATACATATACATAAAAATATGTATATGTATATGTAACTGTATTTTGTATATATGTTTTTTTGTTGTGATTTTCAGTCGTATATGTATATGTGTATTATATGTATTTAAATATAAATTTGTATATGTATACGTAACTGTATTTTGTATACAGATAGATCTGTATACAAATCTCTCTCTTGCTTTATACAAACACAAATTATACATTGTATTTTGTATAATCTGTGTTTGTATGTATAATTTGTGTTTGTATAAAGCGAGAAAGAGAGAAAGGCAAAAGAGAACTGAGCAGGGGAAAATTTGTAATGTATAATTATAAGTGTATAGGACGAAGATATATGTATTTGCATGTGTATATACAATTTTCTCTCGCTTTATACAAATAGAAACACAATTTATACATTTGTGTTTGTATAACGTGAGAGAGGCGAGTGATAGACTAGCGAGAGTGGCGAGCGAGATTGGCTAGGAAGAGAGGCGAATGACAACTGTTTGCTACAGGTTACAATTAAATCAAACTATGGTTATATCATTTAATTTGAATTAATAGTTTGTTACTTTATACAATTTTCCCTAATTTAATTTGATTTACCGACAATAATAGATGCTAAAAAGGTAAATCGATCCATTTTGAAAATGAACTTATCGGTCATTATAATTGTCATTAAATAATTGGCGCTAATTATAGCATGTGAGTTTTTATTTTTAGTAAAACGATCTCCAATATGTTATGCTTCCGATATTATTAAGTGATTCACACAATACTTTACCATATCTTTGTATTTTCATATACTTAAAAAGTATCCAAATCTTTTAGAAACGGTTGACATTTACTTGGTTGATAGATTCACTAGCTCCCTTTCTTTTGATTTGCTAATTGTAAAGTAGGCTTTAGCGGCCCCAAAGGACTAGTCTTTTTCAAAATAAATGAAATGTTTGTTCTAGTACATTAATCTACATAATTTTTAGAGATAAGGATAAAAAATACATCATTTTTTTTTTAGTTTCATACCTAAACTATTGACAATGTGAGTTTTGTACATAAACTATCACTTAAAATAATATCAACCTTTTTTAGAAAGGAGTGGGGGAGGAAGTGAGATTTGATTTTAAAAAAATATTTTGTAAAAGTAATTGAAAAAAATAAAAGGATGGGTGAGTTTGTCGGGGGTGGGGATGAGGTGCTGCGGTAGGGTGAGAAAAATATTTTAAAATAATTTCTTTTTTTGGGATAGGAATACTTTAATCTTTAGCTTTAAACTAATATTAATAGTTTGTTTAATTTTTGTCAAAGTAGAATATTTTATCCATGTGAAATGTCATGTGGCAAGGTTTTTGCAAATAAAAGGGAGAGTGTATTACACACACCATTGAGTTGTGTTTCACAAACTAATAAGTGATAGTTTATGTATAAAATTCACAATCTCAATAGTTTAGGACTTTAGGTATGATACTAAAAAAAAGAAATAGATTAAATGTATTTTTGACACTTATCTTTAATTTTTATGTGTATGAATATAAATACATGGTGTGAGGAAAAAAACACCTTACTAGTAATAATTTTCAAAGTTTGGCAAGGCTATACTAGGGGTTACATATGAAGACCATAATTAATAGACAGATGTAAAAGTAATTATGTGAGAAGTTGAATAAGTAAAATATCTATAAGAGTACTTTGTACTCTTATTTAATATATTTAATGTTAAGGTGTTATAAGAGTCTCTCTTCATTCAATTATTGAGTCATTAAATAAGAAATTATTTTTGAATAATATTAATGTTATAATAAATGATGAATACTTTGTAAAATTAACTTGTGCACCCATTTTCTTTTGGTTCTTTTTGATAAAGTAAAAAAGCGATAATACCGTAATAACACTCATTATAGTATATTTTTTGTAAAATATCCCTATATACCAATCATATCCAAATATTGTAAAAATAATCTTTAATGATCCTAATTAGTTATGCCGGGTAAGTGAGAATTTGAAAGAAGTAAAATACTTATGTTGAGTAAACTAATCTAAAGATGTTAAAATCTTTTTTCATTCAATAATTGAACCATTAAATAAGATAAATAATCATTTTTATTATGTTCTTGTTATAAAGAATGATAAAACTTTGTAAAATAAACTCATGCACCCACTCTCGTTTTGTACTTTTTGATAAGGAAAAATATTTAAAGTCACAAGTACTAGAGTATATCTTAGATAAATTAAATTATGTCTTGCATTCCAGTGATAGTCAATTTTCAACTGGACCACTTTCAAAGTTTCAACCTAACTCATGATAAATCCCATGCGAGAAAAGTATTGCAAAGTTGTTATGTAACATTTGGCCATGGACGTCGACATTATCCATATATTTCTACGTACACTTATCGTAAATAAACCACTATAAAAAGGGATATCGAAAACTTGTCTGAACACAAGAAAAACACACAACAGTCTATCGATCTTAGAAAATATCATTAAGAATATGTCTTCAAGTTTGCCTCATTATTTTGCATTTCATCATCACTATCAGTCTTGTAGTCCATAGCCAACCTTTAGTTGGTGTAGGATTTAATAATGGAATGTTGGCTTGCTCCGCGACAGGAAATCCTCCAGGCCCTGTCGATATTTCTTCTGATGGGGGTAACACAAACCTTATAATAATGGTTACAAGTCGTTGATCCTATATTTAATACTTCACAGCCATATATAATATCGATTATGTCAAACATATTATCTAATTCTTCAATCGTTGCAATGCATGGTTAAACTCCCAATTCCTAATGTTACTGCTTGTCCTCTTCTCCCTAACTCAGGAATCCATATCTACCCTTAGAGGCGTCAATTATGGTGGACTTGTGATCCTAATTAATGTTGGTAGATTTTCTTATAAAATATAATATAATAGGCTCGTGTCATTTCTATTTTAATAAGTATAATATAATATATAATGCATTACTCTTTGAGTTAACGAATTATGCTTGTCGATCACCTATCTCGCAATCAAATTTATTAAATAATCGATATATTTATATTCAAACTTATGATGTTTGAATGGGCATATTTAGAAGTTTAGGTCAAATGAGACATCACCTCATGGGAAGGTGTAGGAGAGGCAATGTCACGTGGAAGAGGCCACTTAGGGGAATGAGTTAGCTTTTTGAGCTTTCAGGCATATATTCTATTTCTTTATGTTCGAGGATGAATATGTGATTTAGTACGTAGTGGATGATTTAAAAACTTTTAAGGTTGTTTTGTGATTTTTGTTCATTTTTTTATTTTTGACACTCTCATAGTTGTTGTTAGATGTTTGTAACTTATGGGGATAGGTGACATGCTTTTTGAGGTGATTGGATGCATTTTGGGGAATTTTTTCAATTTTAAAAGTTTGAAAGTCTGACCAAAGTCAACATTTAGAGATAGATAACGAAGTCACTTTTGAGTTTTGACCATTCCACTAGATCCGAAGGGTATTTTCTGACTACATTGAATGGTTTGTAATGGTCTTGAGGCAGTCAGAAGTGATTTGAACCCTTGGATGACATGTTATAGTTTCTTAAGTTCGGAGTTGATCACTGTCAACATTCTGTGAAGACGACATCAAAATAGTGACGTGATGATTCCAGCATGTTTGTAACGTATTTTATGATCGATTTGCACTATCAGTTTATGTCTCGGGGGTTTCATATGAGTTTCGAGTATTGAAATCAATTTTAGAGTACAACTGAAATTTTGATATCTGGTGTGAGCACAATTGCGAAAGAGGGAGACCTCAAAGGCAATGCAATCGTGTGGGCGATATCGCACAGTGTTGGCACGAATTTGTAGACTTAAATTTCCACATTTCGCATAATTACACAATTGATATTGAGATCTAAAATATCATGATACTCACTATAGTTTAAAGAAAGATTTAGTAAACAAAATTTCAATCGATTTTAAAGTCTTAAATATTACAAAATTATTGAATAAAAAAACTATTCAATGTGAAATTTATTTTTTAGAGGTAAAAAAATAAAAAAATATTTCACAAGGGCTTCATGTGGATAAGACTAAAATTTGGATTAACAAAACATAAATAATCAGTGTTATTGCTTGAATTGTGTTAAATTAATTATGCCCATTCTATAATAATAATAGTAGTAATAATAATAATAAATACATAAATCTTTTGGGACCCTTTAGCATTTTTTTTCTTTTTTGTGGATGTGAATACATGGCGTGAGAAGAAAAAAAACCTAGTAGAAGTGGTGTTTAAAGCTTAGTTTGACATGAATATACTACAAGCTAAGTTACGTGTAAAAATATTAAATAGAAAGATGTAACAATAATCTCTTATAATCCTAAGTTAGGTCTAGTAAAATAAAAATTGTAGAAGTAATATACTTATACTAAGTAAACTAATTTTAAGGTGTTGGAATCTTTTCTAATTCAATTACTGAGTCATTAAAAAATAAATTACTATTTTTAGAATTGCATAGTACTCCTCCTGGTAGCCCACAAAACATGAATATACTAAATATTTATACTATATATATTTTTTTTTAATAACATTCTTTATTTTAATAGTTCAAGATTCATGTTTATTAATTGAGTTATTATTGAGTATTTCTTCGTTATTTAATAACTTTATTTTTTAAAAGTTATAATGTAAAAAATTTAGTTAATATTTGAATATGTATTTTTTTTATTATATTAAATTAATATGATAATAGTTGCAGCTTATAGTATTTTAAATATCTAAAATTTAAATTTAAATTGTTTATAATCGAATTCAGTACAGCTCTGAAGAATAGTTAATAAATTGACTCTCATAAAATAAAACATGACAAGTAAAATTGAACATACAAAATAATATGTTCTTTTGTAATTTTTGCTGAGCATTTTCTCAATAGGATTGTTTTAGAAGCAGCAAAATAATAGGATTTTGTGGTTTTGATTAGTTTTATATTAGCTTTGGGGTTAGAAGATACTTAATTTGAAGTTTTGTGTTTAGAGGAAGCAACTAATTGTTTTGTAAAACAATTGGATTATATTTGGTTAGTGGATAAAAATGTTGATGAAGACGATTATTCTTATCTTTTGACTATTTAGTTCAGAAAAAATAGTCAATCGTTTTGCTTTACAGAAAACAATCCAAGCAATTTGCCTTTGAGAGCACGATAACACATACTTATATATCCATGTTTTTCTTAAAAATGAATAAGACAACATTACAAAAAGAAAGAGCAAGAGCACAAAAATATAAAAATATACTTCATTCTTATTGATTTATGTGGTGTATTTAATTAAAAATATACTTCTTTCCTTTTGATTTTTATGGTGTACTTTGATATAATTTTTTTAATTTAAATTTATATAATATAATTTGACTGAATGTTGATATACATTTTATCAATTTTCATATGTTAGAAAATTTTACTTAAAAAAGAAAAGTTATGTATTAACAAAATTTGGGTTCATAACTATATGTTTCAATGTACATGATCTTGATAAAATTAAATCTTTAAAGTTAAATTAAATCTATAAATAGTTGGACCACAATACTTGTCATTTTATAAAATTTATGCATAAATTATCATATTTTGCCTATTATACCCTTGATAGAATAGTTAATTAATCTTGTCATTTATTTATAAAGTTGACTTAAGAAAACATTAAATAAGGGTAGAAGGGTAAAATTACATCATTTCTTAATGCAAGTTCAAAGTAAAAAGGTGACATATAAAATGGGACGGAGGGAGTATTATTTTGAAATTTAAAAGATAAATTATTTGAAACTTATATAATGATTTTTTTAAAAAATAAAAAAATAATATCATATAAAATTAAATGAAAAAAAGATAAGAAATTCAACTGTTTTTCAAATGATAAGGTTGAAAAATATCTTCCTCTTGCTATACTCCTTAAATAATTAAGAGTTTAGATTTTAATTAGGACATTAATAGTTATTTATTTTTATTTAAATAAAAAATAAATAATCATATTTATTTGAGTAAATTTTAGGTTTAGCAAACATAAAAATCAAATTTGTATGCTATAACTATAGTTTGTATAATTGCCCTCCATAGCAAACTTTATGTTTGTTATGACTATTAATATGTATATTTCGGTATACATATACAAAAGAATCAATTGTATAATCTGTTTCGGTATACATATACAAAAGAATCAATTGTATAATATGTGTTTGTATAAAGCGAGAAAAAGAGAAAGACAAAAGAAAACTGGGCAGAGGAAGATCTGTATTTGTATAATTATAAGTGTATAAGACGAAAATATATGTATTTGTATTTGTATATACAATCTTCTCTCGCTTTATACAAACACAAATGCAATTTATACATTTGTGTTTGTATAAAAGGAGAGAGGTGAGGGAGAGTGGCAAGCGAGATTTGACCTCATGAAAGTTTAGTATCGCAACGGCAAATTCGACCAAAGCTGAGGTATTTTTCAGACCCTTATCCCATCAATTATTGATTTACAACTTCCTTGCACATTAAATTTTTAAGTATATTTATATATTCAATTATTTATTTATAAGAACTTTGTATGTATAATTTAAATTTTATCTACATTTAATATTGTCACGACCCAAAAATGGATGTGATGGCACTCGTCTTATCCCACCAAGACAAGTCAGCCTAAAACTCAACTATTACAATAAAATGCGGAAATTTTATAATTAACTCAAAAATATCCCCAAAATCTGGTTGTCACGTGTACAAGCCTCTAAAGTATTACAATTGATTCAAAAGAAAAACAATAGTCTCAAATGACCTATTTCTAGAATAGAACAAGATCATAATTAAGGAGAAAGAAGGTATGTTGAAATGACAAGCAGCTATCTCACAAATCTCCAAGAAGCCTCGGAAAAGAAGAGAATATATCACAAAGGTCCGGGCTAGTAACCTACAAAAAAATGTAGTAGCAAGGGGTGAGTACCAAACCACACGATACTCAGCAAGTTAACCTCTAAACACAAGCTAAGGGGATAGAATACGGGTACTCCTTACACCCCAACCGAACCTCCACAACTACAACCTGCATAAAACCAGCCCAACCTAACAGTTTACAATTTACAAGCACATATCTCAACAACAACATTCTAACAATCACATATTCTCAACAATAAGCTCCGTATTCATCAATTACAGCCTCCACAACAACAACCTGCTTAAAACCAGCCCAACCTAACAGTTCATAATTCACATAACATACAACTCAACAACACGCTAACAATTACATATCCTCAACAACAAACTCAATATTCATCAATCAAAGTTCCACAGAAAGGCACTCACAAGATCAGCACAACACAACATCAAGTTCACTAATGATAAATATGTGCAATGCAATGGAATGCAATGTCAAATATAGTGAAGCATGTCTGACCTAGTGATACACACTCGCTGTCTCTCAGTCCGGGACCCATGGGGGACATATCTGTCCATGCATCCATCACGGAGCGCAATACGACCCTCGATAATAGTAACTATCGCGGCGCGCGATACGTCCGTCGAAATATAGTATCCATCGCGGCGCGCGATACGTCCCTCGAAATGGTACATCTTTTTTAATTTCTTATTCTTTCTCAATTCACATAACACTTGTCACAACCATGTCTCAGAACAATGCAAATGACATGTTCACACAAATAATGATGAGATGATCATTTTCATAACATTGCACAATTCATAATAACACAGTCATGATACAACATCAACAATGATTCAACAAGCCTTTCAAACTATTCTCAACACATCACACACAAACAATTAATCACATTTCCTTTTGTTATCCCTTTTTCATCATTAGAATTAATCAATGTGGATAAGTCAACCCATCACCAAGTCTCATTACCCCTAAACACATATTACAAGAAAATACACGAATTCCATACACTTAACAAGGGTTTAGAAATTCACTTGCCTCAAATAATCGAACAATCACTCCGAGACTTGAGCCTTCCCTTTTCGTTGAGCTTCCAAATCAATGCAATCTATTCAAGTACATAGTCACAATAAGATTCTGAAACTAACAACACTCATGTCACTATAGGTTTAGCCTAGACCCAAAAGCTTACCCAAATTTATAATTAAGTTCCTAACTCTTGATGCCCATTAACTTGTCAATTCTTCCAATTCCTTCAAATATCGTAAATCTAATGACATTCACAAAAATACGAACAACAATGACATTATTATTTTCCCAAGAAATCAATTAGGCCTTAACTTATATAGAGTAACAATCTAACTCCTTTAGTGAGCATTCAACTTACTACTTGAAACTGTAGGTAGCATGTATGGAAAATAATTATACATATACTCCTAACAATTCAATTCCCTTAATCCCCAAAAATTGACAGCAAACAAAAAGGAATATAATAATAATAACAATACTATCAGCACCCACCGTTACCATTAATTTCCAAAACAACTCACGACCCATTTTAACTAACGTACTGCAATTTCACTTTAATTTCCCCAAACTCTTAATGAATTAAAATATTAACTAACATCAAAGAAAAGTCTCATATCCTAGTAGGGTTTCATCCGCCAACCATAGCAATTTAACCAATACGCACTAGTCCATCAATATATATATATAATATATACAACAATCTGTACAAGAATAGAAAAATTAGCTTCACATATACATATTTATTTATTTACCTAAAATACTCCTTGTTCCCGCCGCACAAGTTCTCCACGAACTTTTCTTTCGCTTTCGTCCGCTGAGTTCTTGCCTTCTCTTTTCTTTTTCTTTTTTTTTCCCCTAAACTATGACCCAATAATTCTCAACCCTAATAATTATTTTCCTATATGGGTCAAGTTGTATTAAACTAATTATAAACTTAACCCATTAAACATTAACTAAAATTAGTTATTTAATAATTAACCATCAATTAGTTCACTCTAGTTAAATGAATATTCAAAATTTCCAAAAATGACCTTCCGAGTCATTACAAATATGCTTTGTTATAGATATTATTCAGCATAAAATTTTCATGATATGTTGTGTGGTAGTGATTTATTTTAAATATATAAATAGTTACCATGCTTTATATTTGAAGAGTTAAATCACATGAACTTTAACCAACATTTTAAGATATATTTCGTTCTCATATTAATATGAGAATGACTTTATAGTATTTTTTTTTATATATAATGAATATCTAAATTGTATTTTTAATACTCAATTAATTTAAGTTAATTTAACTTTAAAAATTAATCAAATTAGAAAAAAACACCAAAATTTAGGGTAATGTTAGTGGTACCTTTTACCACATCGCTAGAAGACACATGGTCTTTAGCATTTATAATGCTATTAGTTAGACCATTGGTAGAATAGAGTAATTACATATAGGTTGGGCATTGGGTAGTGAGCTAGGATTAAGTCTCTGCTTAAGTAGAGTGGACTAGGATTAAGTAATGCAATTATTTAGGAGATACTAATTAATATTGTCTAGAAAAAAAATTGTTAATTTTTACCAAAAATATTTGGTATATTTTTTACAAGTAATTTACTTGCGAAATATAAATCCCTAGGTAAATTATTTGGGAATTTTGAAATTCGAATGAAATAATTATCTATGAAGGTTTTGCCATCGGATTTTTTTTATTGGAAAATCCGCAAAACTTAGTTTCTTGGGAATTTTCGTATACAATATCTACAAAAATCCCTATGTAATCCACATTTTTCTCATAGTGTATGTATATGAATATAAATACGTGAGGAAAAACCTTACTAATAATAATTTCTAAGCTTAGTTTAACAAGGCTATACTAGGGTTACATAGGAAGATCATAAATAAATAAACAGATGTAGAAGTAATTGAGTGAGAATTTGAATAAGTAAAATGCATATATTAAGTAATTTAATATTAAGGTGTAAAAATCTTTTTTTTCATTCAATTATTGAGTCATCAAATAAGATGAATTGTTATTTTTAATGATATTAATGTTATAATAAATGATGAATACTTTGTAAATTAATTTGTGCATCCACTTTCTTTTGGTTCTTTTTGATAAAATAAAAGACAATAATAACATAACACTCATTATAGCGTGATATACTCTTTATAAATTTACCTATAAATAACAATCATACTCAAATATTGTAAAAATAATCTCTAATGATCCTAAGTTATGATGGGTAAGTGAAAATTTTAAAGAAGTAAAATATTTATATTAAGTAAACTAATTTAAATATGTTAAAAGTTGTTTCCATTAAATAAGATAAATAATCATTTTTATCTTATTATAATGAATACTTTGTAAAAATAACTGACTTGGAAAGAACACATTTATCATGCACCCCACTCACTTTGGGTACTTTTGGCAGAATGATCTGATAGATCCTTATACTTGTATGAGTTTGTATTCTGAATCATTCTACTTGATCATTTGTCAATTGAACCCTTAAACTCAATGAAACTAAGCATTTTAAACCCCTTTCGCTGTGTGAACTTCAAACACTTGACAAAAATGACATATCATCATCCACATCACATTTTAAATGACACATCACTTATTTATTTTTTTTTTAAAAATAATCTATTTTTTCTTTCTTTTTCACTTCATTCCTCCTTCATCCCTTCACCTCTCTCCATTTTTTTTTTGCATTAGAGATACCACCACAACCTTTCATTCTCACTAGTATCATTACATTCCTAAATAACTAACAATTATCATTTACTTTTTTTTTCAAATTTCTTTCATTCCCAACTTTTAATCGTATTTCTTTTACCAACACTTATATCTACCACTTGAACCACCATAAATCTCCTTTCCCCATTGATGTTAACGAATAGCCATTAAAATACATCAATATACTCTAATATTTGTACACAATTTTACATAACACATTTCACCTAATTTCACAACGACATTCAACAATCACTTTTCATCTTTCAAGATTGTTGAATCTTTATCACTATATGGGTTATAAATTACCCTGAAAATAAAAGGAAAATACAGATCTACAACCACAATACAATTTCATTTCTATATGTGAAAGAAAGAAGAAGAGAGAAACAAGAAATTGGAAAGGGCCGGAAAGGGGAGAAAGAAGAGAAATGGGGTTTTGACAGTAGAAAGAAAAAAAAAGAAATGGGGATGGGTGGGGTGATAAGAAGAAAGAACTGGAAAAAAAAAGTTAATTTTCTTATTTTGATCTTTTTATTCTATTTTTATTAAAAAGAAAAAAAAACTAGTCTAAACTTGATCTTTCAGGCTCCTCCTATGCGTGACATCACGTATTTGTGCCAACTCAATAATTAAGTTGTCACATAAGCTTGGTCAATGGTCAGAAGGGCTTAAAACATAGGGATGTTTCATTGAGTTTAAGGGTTCAGTTGACAAATAGTCAAGTAGAAGGGTCCATAATACAAACGTATACAAGTAGAAGGGTCCGTCAGACCATTTCACCTGTACTTTTTGATAAAGTAAAATATCAAAAGTTAGATTTGTTGTAAAACTAAAGCAAAATAAGACAAGAAATATAGAAGATAAAAGTAATAGAAATAGGAAGACAAGAGATGAGAGTTTTTCTTATTCTTCAAAGTATTCAAGTGTATACAATATGAACCCTTATGCTTCTATTTATAATGTAACATAGAGGCATACAAAAGGTTTGTCATAAACATGACATTAACATGAATATAATGGAGGAAATTATGGAGGTGAAAGGTTACAAGAATAATGGTTATAAAGGTGGAGGTTATGATTATCTTCATAATGGAGGAAAGTAATGTAGTAACTTCTTGATGTAGTGGACATCCACAATATATTATTTTATAACAAGATTAGCTTTCGCGCTAGGCGCTCACCTTTTCCCTAAAATAGAATATTTGGAAGTTGTATTTTAATTAATCATGAAAGAATGCATTTATCATGCTTAAAGAATAGTGTTATTTTTCTTTTACATAAATAAACATATGTAAAAGTAATTGAGTGAGAATTTGAATAAGTAAAATACATATATTAAGTAATTTAATATTAAGGTATAAGGATTTTTTTTTCATTCAATTATTAAGTCATCAAATAAGATAAATTATTATTTTTTAATGATATTAATGTTATAATAAATGATGAATACTATGTAAAGTAACTCATGCACTCTCTTCTTCTTCTTTTTTGTTCTTTTTTGATAAAGTAAAAGGCAATAATCTTATAACACGCATTATAGCGCGGTATACCTTTTGCAAAATTATCTATATATAACAATCATATTCAAATATTGTAAAAATAATCTCTAATAAGCTATGTCAGGTAAGTGAGAATTTGAAAAAAGTAAAATACTTACATATTAATTAGTAACCTAATTTAAAGATGTTAAAATCTCTTTTCATTCCGTAATTGAGCCTTAAATAAGATAAATAATCATTTATATTATATTCTCATTATAATGAATGGTAAATACTTTGTAAAATTAACTGATTTGTATGTAAGTATTTATCATGCACCCCACTCTCTTTTGGTACTTTTTGTCTTTTTGATAAAGTAAAATATCAAAAGGAAGATTATATTGGTTTTTATTTTAATTAATTATGAAAGAACTCATTTATCGTGATTAAAAAAATTAGTGTCATTTTTCTTTTGAGAAAATCAAAAAGAAAAAAAGTTGTTCTTATATGATGTAAATCCTTGTCTAAAATTTTGACATTATACTTCAATAATATCTAAATTATTAGAGACTATTTGAGGGAATTGCTATATTTCAACTTCCAAGTGAGAAAAAGAACATAATATTATTTTTCTTAAGAGAAAAAAATAAAAATAAAGAAGTCGCTTTCATGGTATGTAAATCCTTATTTTCAAAGTTTGACATTATATTTTATAGGGGTGGGCGTTCGGAATTTGGTTCGGAATTCTTAAATTTCAGGTTTGGTAATTAATAATTAAAAGTAGATATCAAATACCAAAATTTTAAATGTTGGTTCGGTAATTCGATAAATTAAACTTTGGTACCGTTCTGAAGTTGTAGACGATTGTATAACATAGTAAATACGCAAGTGTACGTAGAATCAAGGGGTGAGTACCAACAACACGGTACCCATCAAACAACCTACTAAATAAGGCAACTAGCTAGAAACGAATACCCCTGACTCGGCAACCAAACCTCCTCAAACTACAACCTGCACAGAAATCAATCCAACCTAGCAATTCTACAATACATGGCTCACAAGCTAGGCTCAATATTCACAGTCTAATAGCCACAATTCAACAATTAAAGGAATCAAATAAGTCAACCTCAAAGTCCAACAGTTTAGTCACACGCAACAAATACATCAATCTCAAGTATCAAGCAATTTTTATTTATATTTTTGCTATAATATTAAACGCATGCACCCACTCTCTTTTTGTACTTTTTGATATGGAAAATTATCAAGTTATAAGTGGGGTGGAGTAAATTAACCACTATAAAAAGGATACCCAAAACTTGTTTGAACAATGAAAAAAAAATCTATCTTTCAAGTACTTGAATATATCTTAATGTCTTCAAAAGTTTGTTCTTCATTCAACATAATTTTTATGCATATGAATATAAATAAATACATGGCGTGAGGAATAAAACCTTACTAATAGTAATTTCAAAGCTGAGTTTGGCAAGGCTATACTAGGTCGGGTTACATACAAAGATCATAAATAAACAGATGTAAAAGTAATTGAGTGAAAATTTGAATAAGTAAAATACATATATTAAGTAATTTAATATTAAGGTGTAAGAATTTTTTTTCATTCAATTTTTGAGTTAACAAATAAGATATATTATTATATTTACTAATATTAATATTATAATAAATGATGAATACTATGTAAATTAACTCGTGCACCCTCTTTCTTTTCGTTCTTTTTTATAAAGTAAAAGGCAATAATATCGTATGATATACTTTTTGTAAAATTATCTATACATAACAATCATACTCAAATGTTGTAAAAATAATCTCTAATGATCTGATGTTATGTCGGGTAAGTGAGAATTTGAAAGAAGTAAAACACTTACATATTAAGTAAATTAATTTAAAGATGTTAAAATCTATTTTTATTCGGTAATTTAGCCTTAAATAAGATAAGTAATCATTTATATTATATTCTTATTATAATGAATGGTAAATACTTTGTAAAAATAATTGATTTGGAAAGAACACATTTATCACGCACCCCACTCTCTTTTCGTACATTTTGATAAAGTAAAATATCAAAAGTTAGATTATATTAATTTTTATTTTAATTAATTATGAAAGAACTCATTTACCGTGCTTAAAAAAATTAGTGTCATTTTTCTTTTGAGAAAATCAAAAAGAAAAAAAGTTGTTCTTATATTATGTAAATCCTTGTCTAAAATTTGACATTGTACTTCAATAATATCTAAATTATTAGAGACTATTTGAAGGAATTGCTATATTCCAACTTCCAAGTGAGAAAAAGAACACAATATATTATTATATTTCTTAAGATAAAATAAAATAAAAAATAAAGAAGTCGTTTTCATGGTATGTAAATCCTTATTTTTAAAGTTTGGCATTATATTTTAATAGGGGACGCGCGTTAGGGATTCGGTTCGGAATTCTTAAATTTTGGGTTTGGTAATTAAAAGTAGATATCAAACACTAAAATTTTAAATTTTGGTTCGGTAATTCGGTAAATTAAACTTTGGTACCGTTTTGAAGTTGTAGACGATTGTATAACATGGTTAATACATTTTCTCCAATAATTTCTATTTTTTTATTTGGAGGCACGATATAACAAAATATCAACAAGTAAAAAGATATACATCAAGAAAAACAAATGGATACAACTAAAAGACATATGTATTTTGGTTGTTTATGTTTATTCTTTAACTCTCTTTGGACTAGTACTAATGAGTACTGTCATGTTAATATATGACATTTATTAAGTAAATAATAATTCGGTATTTCTTAAATACCGAATACCAAATGGTTCGAGTATCTCATATCAAAATTCTAAAATTTTACTCGTGATTACCATACCAAATACTAAATTACCAAAAATTTCGATGCGATTTGATAATTCAAGTTTTCGATATTTTATGTCCAATCCTATATTTTGATAATATCGAAAATATTATCGGAATAATGTATCATAAACTTATTAAGAAAATAATTGCTATCTTACAATTGAATACGTTACTTTCTCATAAACATATCGACGTAGCTATAGTACTATAAAAAGGGGTGTGGCAAACTTGTGTGAACACAAGAAAAACACAACACTCTATCAATCATGTCTTCAAAATCGGCTCTTATTTGCGTAGTTATTCTGGTTTTCATCACTACCAGTCATGTAGTCCATGGAATTGGAGTGAGTCTTCAATTACAAAATGGAACGTTAGCTTGCTCCGCGACGGGAAATCTTCCAGGCATCGGAATCCCTGGAGTACCTGTCAATATTTTACCTGTTGGGGGTAACACAACCCTTGTAACAGTGGTCACAGGTCCTGGGGGTAACATTGGTGCTACAATAAGTACTTCAGAGTTTGTGTCAAACATATTAGCTTCTTTAGAGGGTACTATTGTTGCAGTCATTGATCTCCCAATTCCTATGTTAATGTTAATTGTCCTCTTCTTCCTACCACAGGAAACCTTGTATCTACCATCACACCTACCATTGGCAGGATTATTGGTGATGTACTTGTGATGTTACTAGAAATTGGGGGTTTTACTAATTTGATTTAATAAATATCATTGTGACCTAAATAAATATGTCCTATATTACTCATATCATATGGAGTGAGTATAAAAGGTCATGATGTCTCTATGTTAACTATTACTTCCTCCGTCTCATTTTATGTGGCACCATTTCCTTTTTCAATCTCAAAAAAAATGTCACATTTTCTTATATGGTAAGTATTTAAAGGTACAATTCTTATTTTACCCTTGTTGGTCCCACTTAATCTTAAATATAGTACTCCAATACATTTATGAGGAGAGAGAAAAGTGAGTCTACTTTTTAATATGACTATTTTTTGAAAGGGGCAATTTGATAAACATTTCAAAGTCTTCATTTATTTCTTAAACTTCGTGCCCGGTCAAATATTGTCACATAAAATGAGATGGAGGGAATATTATATTATCTAATAAATGGTGTCACTGGATTATTAACTATTATTCTAGTGCATTTGAGCTAAAACTGACGGGTTCTTAAGTTGTTATTTGATTATGATGATATATAGGTGTTTCATCTTACTAATGGTAAGAAGCGTTCAAAACACTTTGAATTTAGTGCAAATTGTTACTCCCTCAGTCCACTTTTATTTATCATATTGCGCTTTTCGAAAATTAATTTGACTCATTTTTAAAGTTAAATTAGATTACATTAATTCGATATCTTTTTAAAAAAAAATAGATATTCAAAAACTATACGAAAAGTACTATAAATTGTAATTTTTTGCATATCAATGATGAAAAAATACATCGTAAAATGTTGGTCAAACTTCTTATAGTTGGACTCTAAAAATAGAAACCATGACAATTAAAAGTGGACGGAGGGAGTAGTTTCGTTTTCGAACTACTGACAATCTTAAAATCACTATTTTACTTGACTAACTAATCTTAGGTACATCCACGATACACCTCAAATTTGCCACATGATATAACAAGTGGTCTCAAACTCTTGTAGGAGTGTGAGACTCTTAATAATTAAAAGCTAAGAAAAGTGTTGAAAACCCTTCTAAACTTGATGAGAATTTAAGTGTGTAGTTCACTCATGTTGCAAGATCGGGGGTGAATTTAAGGTCAATTAGTCAAGTAAAGGGGTGTTTTTAAGGCTGTCAACAGTTCGAGGATGAGACTAACAATTCACGCCAAGTTTAAAGGTAGGGTTGTTCATGGTTATGGTTAAAAAACCAAATCGAACCGCAATCCGAACCAAATCAATTAAAAAAATGATATTTGGTGTGGTTTGGTTTTAAATTTTGAAAACCAATACTTTTTTTAAATTTTGATTTTACTAAAAAAACCCTCAAAAACAACCAAACCAAACCTACAAATTATATATATAAATTTTATAATTATTTATATATTATTCATAAATAAAATATAAATATTTTTTTAAATTTTAATTAACTTAAGTCTTAACTTTACCATTTTTTCTCAAGCCCAACACTTAAATTTTAGCCCAACTATTAAAACCCTAAGACAAAGTCCATCAAAATCTATTACTTTAATCTTTACCTACCCTACGTCACATTAGATAGTCACACTTTATCTTAGTTGAATCACTTTATTCATGTAATAAGTAATAACTCTAGTAATGCTAAATTGAATCTATAATAACTTTCTTGTGGATTGTTCGTGTATTAGGTATTTGTGTCTATTGATCAAATGCGTATACTTTCAACAAATTTAATTTATTACTTTCAAACTCTAAAAACCAAAAATCCGAACCAAATCGAACCAAACCGACAACAACCAAACCAACGGTTATTTTTTTCATTTGGTTTGGATGGGTTTTAGAAATTTAAAAACCGACTAAATTAATTTGATTTTGATTTTAACCAATAAACGATCCAAACCGAACCATGAACACCCCTATTTAAAGGTATTTTCAATACTTCTCCTGTTTTATTAATGTGAGCGATTTAGTGGGATAGCATTTCTAATATAAATTATTATTTTTCCTTTTGTGTTGTAGCCATGGTGGTACATACTACATAGATGGCGATAACTCACGAATATCATAGTAATCAAAATTAAAATAACGCAATAACTCAGGAACTAAAAATGCCATTTTCCCTCATATATATATATATATATATTATGAATACAACTTGTTGATATATCGACTTTATTCTAACAAAAAATTAGTACTAGTCATTAGAATTTGTCGTGAACATCAACTCTATTCTAGTTCTAGTATTAACACACAAAAAAAAAGAAAAGGAAAAATGACCTGATATACCTCACTTCTCATTCTCTTCTTCAACACTTGCATCACCTTCCTTGGGTACAATACCGATTTCGAACATCTTGATACAAGTTGTAACCTCTTCTGATTTGGTAGCATCAATGCTCCCGCATGATTCACTAGATTTGTTTGTTTCATCTTCAATATTATTAATAAACTCACTGCTAAGCATTTCCGCTTTATCAAGGTCATGCAGCTTCTGCAGGGTTTCAATAGCAGTCTTTGTCGCCCATCCGACATAGATCATGTACCTGGAAGAGTATAAGGCAATATACTGAAAACTTGAGAACTTCCGTGCGTTGTAATTTAACCATGCATGTTAGATGATAGTTTTAGATCAACGCCATAGAAAGAAAAGTTACCTTTCAAGATCCATTTCAGTAGAGAGGAATGCTGATTTTATACGAGATTCCGACTCAAAATAGGAATTCATGATGGTATCAGACAAGTATCCTCCCCATTTAGCAATTTCAAGGAGAAAGTGGATATCAAGAGTAAGCTGTTTAAGATTCAAAATTAGAAAAGTTTCTTCTTTATCCATAATCGTATCTAACATCATCTCCATCAGCTCAATGAATAGATCCTTTAACCATTTCATTTCGATAAGAGTGTCATCAGCATGCTCTTTTAGATTCCTTAACGCGAAATACAATTCCTGGTAGTTTGATGTCCCAAACAAAGAAGTTTAGAATAAATATTTATTAATGCTTTCTTAAGGGGCGTGTAAATGAAAAACAGGACAACTATTTGAGACCGCGGAGGGGGGAAGGGAAACATACCTGGTAAGAAATAGAGGGCTGTAGATCAGTGCGACATGCTGGAGGAGGACTACATCTATGGCCACTTTGAAGTGGCCATGATTTAAGAATTAATTGCTTGCAGAATTGAGATCTTAGACGACTACAGTTGTCGTTAATGAAGAGCTCATAATTATCGATCTCAAACTCCAAGTGGCAGGTGTCACAGAACGCCCTCCGAATCATACTGGAGAAGAATTGTGCTAGTTTTGATAAGTTAGAAATAAGAGAAACTTGCTGTTCTACTGACTCTGCAATATTGATTCTTGAATCGACTTCCTCAATTTCTGTCTGATTTGTCAGTGCGCTTTCCAAAATAGAAGTATACTCTGTAAAAAGATCTACAAGGCCTCTTAAAAGTAAGCCTTCCATATGTAGTTGAATTAGCGGAGAAACTTCTTCAAGTATGGCCTACAATAAAACGACAGAAAGCCATTATCTTCTTGCTTTACATCTTAAAGGGTACTCAGAGATAGACACAATCGAGTAGTGTAAACAAGTAGAACAAAATTATAGCTATAGATATATGGCTTCAATTTACAATAGTATTAACCGGATTTCTTAACTTTGAGCACCCTTCCTTCTCAACTGACTTGAACCCTTCATGTATTTAATATGCTATGGATGTATCGTAAATTTTTGCTATGAAACAAACCTGATTTAGTGTTATGAACTTCCGACCACTGTTGGTGAGCAGACAATAGTCTGATAGCGGCTGGCCAGTGTTGGTGGAATAACTATCAGGCGATAAAATTCTTGTTACTATATATCTTCCCAGAACCCAAGTCTCGCATGAGGTAAAGATACCGATCACTTTCTTAAAGTGTTGTACATGGATCTGTAAGACCTCGTGCATACATGGACGGATATGTTCTATCAAAGATGATTGCAATTCAATTCCCTGTGCCTCTAACAAAGAGCAATAAGCCATTGTGGATTGTACAGCCTCTACTGCTGTTGATAGGCCAGTACTTGGCTCTACCATGGATATAACATAATTATTGAAACAGACAGAAAAGATTGCAGTTTGTTCCATCACCCACCGATGTAATTCCGACTCATAAGATGAATTCTCACCATGCAAGAGGGTGAAACTTTTAGCTGCTTGGGAGATCATTGAAAATAAAAACTTTGTGACTTCTCGGAGATATAGTTTGTGTGTATAGGCATTGGAGAAAAACATATCATGTGTGCCATCTGCAATACGTGATTGATAATACTTAAGTAATAATTCAGTTGCAATATCACTTTCACCAATTCTACGGAGTCCAACCAATGCTTTCTGCAGTTCAGGTGCAGAAACGCGAGGATTCTTAGCTACTACTGTCAACTGGCCTGCAATCATAGATGTCTTCTCTGATATTTTAGAGTTATAATACATCAGTTCATCCGTTAAAGGGTTCTCCGTCAACTGGCTATCTTTGAAGAACTCAGCTTCCTTCTCCAAGAACGAAATAGCTTCATCCAATCTATGTTCTGAAAGAAGATCATCCAGAATTTCAGAAACCTCGTTTGTGTGAGCATCAATAATGCTGGACAAAGACGTATAATCTGTTAAACTGTCATCAAGATTTGACTCTGTCTTCTCCTCTTCGAGAAACTTTAGAAAAACACCATTTGTAAGATCTTTTATGAGCCCTTTCTGCTTTGCAACCTGATACTTCAGTTGCAATAAGTCACTCTCTAAATTTTTTGTCCCTTCAAATATCCTGCCAGGAGAAGACATAAAATCGTGTTGATCTAATTCTGAAGGCTGTATACATGTCGCGATAATATATTAATTGGATTGCACACTGTAAGCAATGACATTTTTGGAATAAAGTGGCAGCACAAGACAGATAAAATCTCGCTTGCCACTCTCAATTCTCTCCCTCGCCTCTCTCACTTTTATGCAAACACAAATGTATAAATTGTGTTTGTGTTTATATAAAGCGAGAGAAACTGTATATACAAATATAAATACATATCTTTCCGTCCTATACACTTATAATTATACTTATACAAATCTTCTTCTGCCCAATTTTCTTTTGTGTTTCTCTCTCTTGCTTTATACAAACACAAATTATACAAAGACAATGTACAATTTGTGTTTGTCTAAAGTGGGAGAGATATTTGATATACAAATACAAATGTTTTAACTCGATTCAATTGTATACAAATTCAAATTTTATGCAGATATAAAAATACAATCGTTGGTACATATACATAGTAGTTACATATATACAATTATCTAATCGATGTATATATACAATTCATTTCTCTTCACTCTTTGCCCTCTCTCGCCCGCCTCTCTCCTCTCTCTCCTGATCTCGCTCGCCACTCTAGTCTAACACAAAGAGCATATATATATACAAACACAATTTTCATAGACACAGACACCCAATTTACACAAATCGCTATGATTTATACAAATCAGATACTTCATAGCAAAACTGTAGCTATAGAATGCTAATATGATTTTTATGTTTGCTATTTCTAAAATTTACTTATTTTGAAATAGTGAAAGGAAAAAAATTTCAGTTGAGTCAAAAAGCTGGTAGCGTAGGTTGGATCTTAGCCTAAATTCAAAAGTAAAAGTGAACGAAAAGAATATTAAACCTTGGTCAAATTTTACTCTTAATGAAATCAAATCTAATCGTAATTTCAAAGTATTAATTAAATATTGAGAGATAAATTTGATTTATTTCCTCAAAAAATTCGAACACGTATACTATTTCAATTACCGTTCATTTAATAGTAAGCCTAAATATGTGAGAAGACTCGTTAATAAATCACTCTCCATTTATTCCTTGAGAAATAACTAATGATTAGATTAATTACCATAGTATTCATATCAAATTTGGGGCGGACCTAAATACTAGGTCGTGGGTGCTCGAGTACTGATTGAGTCGAACGTAAAGTATATATAAATATACAGAAATATTAAGCAAATGAAATTTATTACTACGGAGCACCCACAACATATTAATTTAATTTTTAGGTGCATTGGTTAAGAGGTGAGTACTGAAGGCCTTCAGTTTTGGTAGGTGAGGAATCAATTCCTCCCTAAAACAAAGTTATTTTAATAGCTTCATGTTAAAAAAATAAATTGCACTCACCGTCCGTAAAATCCTGAAATCCGCCACTGATTAAATTAACATATCAATTAATATTAAAAAATTATCATGTGTTTAAAGTGTCAAAGAAAAATTATATATTTTAAAATGAACGAACGCCAAAAATCTGGCTAAAACAAAATAGAGTAATTTCTGATAGATAATAAACGGACAAAATAGTATTTTTGTTTTGTTTTGGTCCGTGACCAAAGAAAAATAAAGGCAACATTGAAAAGTTTCCAATTCCCAGCGGCAAAAATCAGTCAGTCGCCCCAAAAGTTTCAGTTTCACGTGAAAAACAGAAAACAATTTTTTTTCTAGCCAATGAGGAGAGGACACGTGGGATTCGTCGTCACTTTCATTCTCCTAGCTGCCGCCGGTAACCTTTGCGGTGAGTTCGCCGGCGATTACTCCAAGCTGTCCGGAATTATCATCCCGGGATTCGCGTCTACACAACTGAGAGCATGGTCAATATTAGACTGCCCTTATTCTCCTCTCGATTTCAATCCTCTCGATTTAGTCTGGCTCGACACCACTAAAGTAAATCTTCAATATTAGCTCTCCAGATATTGATATTCTTCACTGTTTATTTTATGCAAAGCTGGAGGTTTCATGCTAAAAATGTAGATTTTATTTTTTTTGATAAGGCTAAAAATGTAGATTTTATTAAGAGCAGAACACGACAAATACCAATTAATTGGGGATAAGTGTGATATATAGATAATCTAGTTTCTGGTAAAAGACAAATTTGTTTTTGTGTTGGAATGAACTGGACTTGAATATCCGGAATGGATAAAGAGAATTCATATAGTCGATCCCAACTAACTATTTGTTTGATTACTTTTGGTTTTTGTGGTATATAATATTGAAAGATATGAGTTTGATTTTGTAGTTCTATTTGGGGGAATACCCTTTCTAGCAAGTTACTAGATATTAGACCATTCATGAGATGTTACTTTTTCTGCAGTCATAACAAAACAACTGTCTAGAGTCTGGATCTTGCTTTTGTGATACAAAATTAGTAACATTTTGTATTAACTTCTTGTAAGTTAATAAATTTATCTTGCTTACAGCTTCTTTCTGCTGTAAATTGCTGGTTGAAGTGTATGATGTTGGATCCTTACAATCAAACAGATCACAGAGAGTGCAAGTCTCGACCTGACAGTGGCCTTTCTGCTATAACGGAGCTTGATCCTGGTTATATTACAGGTGTTCTTGATTTATTCTCCTTGCGTTATCATCTGCACTTCTATCAAACTGGAATAAGGAATTCAAAATGTTAGGCCTCCATTAGACAGAAGTGAAACTGAACTGATTTTTCTCTGGTAACATCTTAAGTTGCCACATGAATCTAGGCGCAGAGCCGGCTGAGTACTTTGCCTTGCTTAGGCAGTGCTTCAGTAGGCACCAAGTGCTAAAGCATGTGTTAGCAAAAAACATCGAACTAGCTTTCTTTTTATAATATCTGGTAAACTTACGAGACCACTGAGTTTACTGTCTTGAGCTACACCAAACAATAAAATGTTTCACAGAAGCAATCTTAGGAAACATAATATGAGAAATAGAGATAGAAAATGTATAATATAGTGGTTGATCGATTTGAATTAGACATTTAAAATTTGCATTGTTGCATCTAATAAATTTCTTTTGTTGGTTTTTGAGCTTGATACACTCGTTTTTACTTACTTTATAAAGAAAAAATGAAAATACTAATACTGTTTACTTCAGATATTTTACTTAATTACAGTTGTTTCAATTCCTTTATCCATATAATTCTTGTTTGTGGTTGTACTTAATTTTTTTCTGTTTTTTTAATATGCTACTGTGTATGTGTTTACCCATTTTTTCTTTTTATATGCACCTTCCTTCAATGCACGCTTTAATTGTGCTTTATCTTAGTATTCAATGAGTTCTTGGCGTTATCCTACACTTTTGCCTTTGACAACACTGGTCTAGATAGGGCCTTTGTTGTTTAGTTTGAAACTTTGAGCCAATTTTACCTTTGAAAAAACCAAACCAGCTAGGTCTGAAATGAATTTTACAGGTTCCAGTATTTAGTCGTTTAATGCTTTTTTTCCCTGTCCTTCCAAAGTTTTCCTTTTTACTACACTATGTATAATTTGATTGAACATGGTTGTTACAGAAGTGGAACTTCAATTTTTGGTTAAGGTCAAGTAAGTCTTTACTTCCATCGCGAACAGAATCTGGATGACAACATATGCAGGCTTAATCAAGTCCTGGCAGCAACCATGTTCAGCTATTCTTGTAGTTGTAAAATAACTAAACTAAAGAACAACAAAACAACCATCTAATCGCTATAGTGGGAGTTCATGTTTATTCATATGTTTAAGCAACCAAAGGCCAGAGGGGAAAAACCACAGACCTAGAGGAAAGGAAAAAATACTATATATATATATATATATATATGTTCCTGATCAAAAAAAATAATGTAAAAGAAATATGTTATTGTATATACAAAATTACGAAGTGATACGTAAATTGTTGGTTTGGTCTGGTTTAGCGTTGTTTTTCTTAATAATAAATCAAACATAATGTTATTATCTTTTTATGGTTAACACCAAATAGTACCAAATTAAAGAACAAATCAGTTTATCAACTCAGCTCAAGTGGTTTCTCAGTTTGGTATGACTTTTTGGCTTCAACACCTCTAGATCCAGAACGCTACCAAGAAGTTAGAACAGGGTCTCATGATTTCATCAAATCAATAAGTGGAAGATACTTTTCTAAACTAGTGGCAACTGTTTGTGTATTTCACCAGGCCCTTTCGCCTTCTGCTGCATTTTCTGAGTTCACATTCTTTTCCTTTTTTAAATTTTGTTAAATTAGTTAGACATGGAACTGAATAGGGAAAACCTCTTAATGCACGAATCGAATGCCATTTTTCTTGTTTGAGACCCATGAACTTTGTCTGCTGCCCTTTTTTCTTGGATTGTCGAGACCATTTAGCAGGGATTCTACTGTCATCATTTTTTAAAGAATACTGCATGTAAAATTGACATTAATGGAGACTGGTCAGTGAAGGACAATTTTTCATAGATATTGTCGCTACTGTAGGGGCTATACCTGATGATTCTTTTACTTGTTTTGGTTCTCTACTTGATCCAAATTCCATTCGTGTTCAGGTCCTTTGTCATCAGTGTGGAAAGAATGGATTAAATGGTGCATAGAATTTGGTATTGAGGCTAATGCAATCATCGCAGTTCCATATGACTGGAGATTGTCTCCATCAAAGCTTGAGGAGAGAGACCTTTACTTTCACAAACTAAAGTTTGTATTTCGAGATATTGTTTGTGCCTTAAATTCAGATATATGTGTTATGATATCACTACATAGTTCCTTTCCTAAGTGCAAATGATGAGTTAATTGATAGAAAAGTCTAACTTTCCAGTTCCATTTTCCCTAGGGAAAGTAGAATCATGCATTTCTTTCTTTCATTTTGTTGCAATTTTTTTAGCTATGAGCAAGATAATAACTTTATTACAATGGTTGAAGATCTGAGCTTGAATCCAATACAAGTTCTTCTTGCTTACTCCTAGGCATGGGGAATTTCCCTTCATCAAATATCTAAAGAATATATGACCATCGAAAACACAGGGACTTTACAGTTTTCTTTTCCTGCCTTTTATCTCTCAACTCCTGTGAGAAATTTAGGAGAAAATATTAAGAAATGGATCTTGGGCATAACTGAACCTCAAAGCTAGCTCAAGAGGTGAGGATTGCCCAAGCCATATTATGTGTTTGGGTGTTTAAGCATTTCCTTTTGTACTTTTGCTGATAAATGTGTTCTATTTATTGCGGGGTTTTGATCTCTTTTTTCTTTCTGGCAGGCTAACTTTTGAAACTGCTCTTAAACTTCGTGGTGGACCTTCAATAGTTTTCGCTCATTCATTAGGTAACAATGTCTTTAGATACTTCTTGGAGTGGTTGAAATTAGAGATTGCTCCAAAAGAGTATGGTCGATGGTTAGACGATCACATTCATGCCTATTTTGCTGTTGGTATGCCTTTGCTAACCAAAATACTATTTGACCTCCAGTTTTATCTCAGAAATTAGAGATTGGTGCTTATTTGGAATCGCTGCTTTCTTGTGGTTTCAGGAGCTCCTCTTCTTGGTGCTATCGAGACAGTCAAAGCAACATTATCGGGGTCTACATTTGGTCTTCCTGTTTCAGAGGTTTTACTTTTTTTAATCCAACTTAAATTCCAATGTGGTAGGCTACCTTTATACCTGTTTAGGACCTTTAGGTTGCGCAGTTCAGATATTGAAATTGTTGGATATTTTAAAATATATTTTGAGACATATTTTGGCCTCTATTAGTTTATGACTTAAGCACTTATGCCATTAAGTTGATGACTAATGTGCATATGTCATCAACTTGATGAACAAGTATTAATTTCCTTTGCCTCCAAGTATTAATTCCCTTTGTCTCCAAGTAAATGTTATCCTCTTCTCCAAGCTTCAAGGCCTAAACTCTCCTATATATAAGTTGATGTAGTCTTGAGGGCATATAACCAAGTGAAGTAGTAAGACACAACCAATTTCAAAATATCCTCTTCCGACCTGCTTATTTTGTAGTATTTATATTTTGTTGATTCCTGTATCCTCTAATTAATTAGAGAAGACTTGTTTAATCCTGGAGAAACATTTCACATTGCTGAAATAGTTTCTTAGGACAGTGCCTAGCACGACTCAAGTATTATTTATATATATTACTTAAGAATATTATTGTAATAGTATTTATCTTAATTCTCGTATTATTATTTTGATATTATATTTTCCCCATTTATAAATTTTCCAACAGAAATTCACTGTTAACTCCTTGGAGAGCTTTAGAGACGACCTTTTTATTTACCAAAGAAATGCCAATTTGATTTTTTTTGTTTGAAAGTTTCTTGTTATTGTATTTGTTTTCATAAATTAGCAATCTTAATAGAAGTTGAAGTCTGGACATTCTTATTAGTTCGTAAAAGTTGGAAATCAAGAGCCTCTTAACCCTCTAATTTCTAGCTGGCCACATATACCGGTAGATTCAAGAAACTTACTTCTTCGGCAGATTCTCAAGGCTTATTCGGTTTCTCTTGACTTGCCTCTATCTGCCTGAAATCATGAAGCTCTAAAGAGAAAATAGTCAAATGCCCTCCTAATCTATTAGCCAATTCTCAACTACACACTTATATTTTACGGGGGTCTTATTACCCCTAAATTTTTTATTTTTGATATTTTGTGACCCTTAAACGCTGACCTGTCCAAGAAGGTGAATACACCTCTTGTAGGCGCGTAAGGGTTAAAAAAAAGACATAAAATGACTAAAATTGAATAAAATAGTCCATGTGGCAGTCTCTCATTGGAGATTATATAATTAATTCATTTTTTTTTAATTCTTTTCCTTTTCTTATATCACAAAATTGTTATATCTATTTCATAATTTCTTCAAATTTTTCTCAAAGTCCTTCAATGGTGGTCTTCTAAATTTCGTCACTAGGAGCTTCAAATCAGTTTGTAGCTATTGATTTATGCTTAGTTAATCATACATCAACCGTTTTTAGCAACAACAATCACCTAACTCATACGAAACTTTCATATATGAAGCTCAAAGATGGAGTTCAAGTTTTTTCTTAAACCCCTCAAAATTTCCGCAAAAAAAAATAGAAAATAAAAAATAGTCAAACCACAATGAACCAACAATGGTGAATTTGAAATTTCACTTTCTAATTTCATTCTTACCAAAAAAAATTTCACTCCCACATTTGTGAATACTTATTTGTGGGTTTTTGTTTTTGGGTTCGATTTCAAATTGAAAGTTTATGTAGACTAGCTATTGAGTTGTTCTTCTTCTTTAATTTGGTGTAGAGATTTTTTCCTTATTTTCTCTAAAGAAATCATTAGTATTTTGAAAAAACAATCTCTATTTGAAAGCATTTTTTATAAATTTTAATTTTCAGGTTTGATTAAAATGGAAACTTTACATAATTTTACAAAGGATTATTAAAGTATTATTTTGATTAGGTTTATAATTTACAGGAAAAAAAAAGAAAAAGAATAAAAAAAAAAATGAATGTACAGTGATTCATCGCGTGTGCTGCACAACTTTGACATAAAACTGGTTATGACGTTCTAGGGAGGTGATTATTCCATATTTAAATAGTTCAGGGGGTAATAGGACCCCTGTATAGAATAAGTGTGTAGTTGAGAATTGGCTAATAGGTTGAGGGTTTTTTTTGGCTATTTTCTCAAGCTCCAAACTTTGTTATATTGCATTTAAAGATTACATAAGCATTGTTTGTAAAGTAGCAAGATTGTTTTGATTGTTAATTTGTTAGTTCAAGTATTTTTGGAATTAAGTTGTGTCAATACTGACAAAATGAGTATATACACACAGCGCACACATATACAATAATACATATATGTTGTATGTGTGTGTATAATGTACTTTTATATATTCTTTGAACATATAATTACGAACTGAGAAAATTGTGTGATAGAACATTTTCTCTCCTAGCTTTTTACGCACATTACCTTCTCTTCGAAAGAGTTGTGCCAAAAAATGGGAGCTCACGACTCTGTTTCTATTTAGGCAAAAAAGAGTTATGTCCGGTGTAGTTGACAACTATTTCAGTGTTTTGGTGGACAACCTCTCCATTGGTGCCTATGTCACCATATTGTCTACATATACATTATAGGAGAGTGAGTGCATTAGAAAGGTAAAGAGGGCTCAAACGGCAAATCAACAACAACAACAACATACTTGGTGAAATTCCACAAGTGAGGTCTGCAGAAGATAGAATGTACGCAGACCTTACCACTACCTCGTGGAGGTAGAGAGACTGATTTAGAAAGACTCTCGGCTCAAGTGCAACAAATCCCGGTATAAAGAAAGAGGCAATTAAGAGAATATAGAAAGAAACAAGGAAATAGTGCAAAAGTCTACTAGAGAGGAGCCAAAACAACAATAAAATCATGCAATAATCGAAACACCATAAAAAACATACTAGGATAGATAATTAAAAAACAATAATAAACAATGATAAAAATAAAAAAAACAAGAAATAATACAACTAGTACCATTGCAAACACCAGCCATCCTAAGCAGGATAACACTACACTACCTACTAACCTAATATGTGCCTTCCACACCCTCCTATCTAAGGTCATGTCCTCAGTAACCTGAAGCTGCATCATATCATGTCTTATCACCTCTCCTTAATACTTCTTCGGCCTATCTCTGCCTCTCCTTGTACCCTTTGTAACCAACCTCTCGCACTTCCTCACTGATGCGCCTATGCATCTTGTCTTCACATGTCCAAACCGTCTATAACCAACCTCTCGCACTTCCTCACTGGTGTGCTTATGCATCTCCTCCTTACATGTCAAAACCATCTCAGTCTCGCTTCCCTCATCTTGTGTCTTGTCCACCACAGAGGCCACTCCAACCTTATCAAATATCCTCATTTCTAATCTTATCACTCCTAGCATGACCACACATCCACCTCAGCATCCTCGTCTCCGCAACATGCTTATTGTGGACATGGGAGTTCTTGATTGGCCAAGACTTAGTCCCATACAACAATGTCGATTGAACCACTACTCTATAGAACTTATGTTTGTGTTCCAACAATACTTTTTTATCACACAAGAATCTAGAGGCAAGCCTCCACTTCATCTACGCCGCACTAATACAGTGTGTGATATCATCGTCAATGTCCCCACTCCCCTAAATTATAGGCCCAAGATACTTAAATCTATCTCTCTTGGGGATATTTTGTGTCAAACATCACTTCCATGCCTACCTCATCCATCACATCATTGAATTTGCAGTCCACATATTCTGTCTTAGTCTGGCTTAACCTGAACCCTTTAGCCTCCAGAGTTTGTCTCCACACCTCTAACTTAGCATTAACTCCATTGCGCGTCTCAACAATCAGTACTATGTCACCTTATCACCTCATCTTGAATGTCTCGCGTCAATACATCCATCACTTAGGCAAATAGAAATGTACCAAGAGTTGACCCCTAGTGTTATCCCATCTCCACAGAGAATGCTTCGAGTCTCCTCCCGCAGTTCTTACCCGTGTTTTAGCTCCTTCATACATGTCCTTTATCGCCCTAATACAGGCCAGGGATACACCTCTTGCCTCCGGGCATCGCCACAAGACTTCCCTCGAAACTTTATCATAAGCCTTTTCAAGGTCAATGGACACCATATGTGAATTCCTCTTCCTTTCCTAATATTTTTCCATTAATCTCCTCACAAGATGGGTGTCTCCGTGGTCGATTGCCCTAGCATGAATCTGAACTGATACTCGGAAATAGACACCCACTTCTCACTCTCATCTCCACCACTCTCTCCCAAACTTTCATAGTCTTCGTTCAAAAGTTTGTGAAAGTATGCTTGCCATCTTTGCTTAATGAGGATGTCCTCCGCTAACACCTTGCCTTCTTTATCCTTGATCCAAGTCTCAGGCCTTTCTCTCCCTTGCCTTCGCAAGCGTGTACAACTTCTTATCTCTACTTCCGTCTCCAAGTACAACATACAGTCTTTCAAAAGTTGTTCTCTTAGTTGTTGTAACTGCTAACTTAGCCTCCATCCTTGCCGCCTTATATATTCCCTTATTCGCTCACTTCTCGGCCTCGTCTGTGCAGTCTACCCACTTCACATGTGCAACCTTTTGTTGCTGCCACTCTGCCTTGAACTTCTCCATTCCACCACCAATCCCCTTGGTGTTCACCAAAGTTACCCTTTGACACCCTTAGCATCTCTCTAGAAGCTTCCCTAATGCGACTAGCTTTCTTATTCCACATGCCGAAAGCATCCCCACTACTTCTCCAAACTCCCACCGTCGTCAACTTATCCCCAATTACATGGGAGAGG